>JAJJWW010017167.1:0-271435 GCA_023531295.1 Papaver armeniacum
CCTTGAGGATCGATTCATTAGAACGATTCGAAACATAAATACCTGCGTAACATCTTCTCAATTTCTTGTTTTCTCGACAGTGAGGAGTCAGAAGAGGAGTGACATGAGAAGTTGCCATCTTCTTCTTTTCCAACAAATTCAAAACCTTCACATACTCAGATACTTCCCCATCAACATCTCTATCAATATCTGAATCACCTTCATCAGAAAGTTCATCCAACTGTTCTTCTAGGCGTGTTTCCCAGACTTCAACAGATTCTACATTAAGAGAATGTTTAGATACTGACCTAGATATGACAGTCCTCTCCGGTGAATCCAAGCTTTGAAAATTATCTGGTAATTTATGAACTGGTACGTTATTAGAGATAGACTCGTCCATAAACAGGTCGCTACAAACACAGACTTATAAGGTCTTTAACATGTTTGCCTTATCTGATACCAATTGAAAAAGCGGGGGTACAACAACCACACCCAATATTTCGCTTAAAAATCTATACGGACAAACTCCAATATACTTTCTAGAGAATCAACTAGACACTCAGACTCAATCTAGACAAAAACTATATCAAAGAGTTTATATCTCAATCTCTCGATTTGATATATACTCAAGCAAATAGAAATCTGCGAGTGTTTATCAAATACTAGAGAGATAACTTGGATGGTACCAAAGACCAATATCCAAGTCTCAATAATTTAAATCAACAACCAAAAGGTCGGATATTCTAATTGATTGAACAACGCACAACCTGTGCTATTTCAATTATATAAACAAATATAATGCGGAATAGAAATAACACAGACACCGGAATTTTGTTAACGAGGAAACCGCAAATGCAGAAAAACCCTAGGACCTAGTCCAGATTGAAGATACACTATATTAAGCCGCTACAGACTCTAGCCTACTCCAAATTAACTTCGGTCTGGACTGTAGTTGGACCCCAATCAATCTCACACTGATCCAAGGTACAGTTATGCTCCTACGCCTCTAATCCCAACAGGATTCTACGTACTTGATTCCCTTAGTTGATCTCACCAACAACTAAGCTATGACCCAAAGTCGAAGACTTTAATAAACAAATCTGTATCACACAGAAAAGTCTACAGAATAGATAAATTCGTCTCCCACGAATAAACCTATGAGTTTTGTTCCGTCTTTTGATAAATCAAGGTGAACAAGAACCAATCAATAACCTGGACTTATATTCCCGAAGCACAGCTAAGTATTATTGATCACCTCACAATAATCTTAATCGACGTAGCGAAAAAAGATTGTGGAATCACAAACGATGAGACGAAGTGTTTGTGATTTTTTTTATATATTGCCTATCGGATATATAAATCTTAAGCCAATTATTACAATTGTACTCGTACGATAGATACAGCAAGATCAGATCACACAACTACAAGAAAAGTAGTATCGGTCTGGCTTCACAATCCCAATGAAGTCTTTAAGTCGTTAACCTGGTTTTAGAAGAAGAAAACCAAAGGTTAAAGTAGAATCGACTCTAGCTTAGCAAACTAGTATCAAATGTAAAGTGTGGGGATTAGGTTTCCCAGTTGCTAGAGTTCTCCCTTATATAGTCTCTCAAATCAGGGTTTGCAATCAATGTTAGCTTGGCAACAAAGCATTCAATATTCACCGTTAGATGAAAACATGATTAGATTCAAGCTAATATTTCTCAACCGTTGGATCGGAAACTTAGCTTGGTACACACAAATGAAATGTTCACTTTTGGGTTTATGAACCGTACCCAAACATTAACATTTGTTGGTTCAACAATAGTCAACCAAATGGTTAGCCATATGATCACTCTCATATCAACCATATTCTTCTTCACCATAACTAGTTCAAATGACTCAAATGAACTAGTTAGAGAGTTGTTCAATTGCTTAGATCTTATGTAACTACACAAGACACAATCGAAGCAAAAACGGTTTGATTCACTCGAATCGGTTCATGAACTTTATAGCCACGGTTTTCAAAAGCATTCCTTAGTTTATATAAACATGAATTCAAGAACAACCGGTTTTAGATATAACCTACTCAAGTTCGCGGACTTAAGCTCATGGAAGGAGTACACAAACTCCAGCAGAAATTCTCGGGTGAGAACTTCTGCCAGTTCGCGGACTTGGCTTGCGCCACTTCCATTTCTATTGATCAACAAAGTTCGCAAACTTTGGTTCAAGGAATAAGGACTTATACATATATGTGTTTCCACAATGATGCTTATATCCTACCAATGGTTATGTAATCTAAACTATCATTTCAATCATTGAAACATTCTCAGAGAACATTATATAACCGTTATTCACAGACCATTTTTTGTCAGAGCAATTTCCAAAGTGATTGAAACATAACATGACTTTCGTCACTGGGTAAAGATGAATTCGGTTAAAGCGAAAGCTTACCTACACATATTTCGAGAAATAGATAGGCGAGTTAAACTCGACTCGAAATAGCAAATATGTATAATGAAAGTCTATACGTCTAAATGACTTTTGTCTCAAGAGTAGGAGATAAAGTAAATAGACTTTTGAGTGACAGATAAGTTCAAGTCTCCACATACCTTTTAGTTGATGAAGTTCCACTTGTTCCTCGAGTAGTCCTTCGTCTTGTATGATGATTTCCATGGAGTTCTTGAGCTCAACTACACTTTCTATCCTAGTCCGAGACCTTTAGCTACATAGGCTAGAAATCAAGACTTATAGTTTTGATCACTAACATTGACAAACATGCTTGAGATAGCAACGCATGCGAGTTCGACCGAGCAATGCTCTAACACCCACTCTTTAGTTATGCTCATAAATGAAGATTCATTCCATAAATCCAAGGGTAATCCTTTAATTCTTAACCAGACTTTAGTTTGAAAAAAGATGTTTTTAGTAGCCTCCGGCCACATTGGGGACCATTTATGGAATCGGAAGTTACTGAAGTGAATGCCCATGTCTTTCATGTTAAGAATTTGATCCATTTGAGGATCTTCCTCAGCAATAAATAGAGCATGAGTTGCATCCAACTGCCTCAGACTCATATTCCTCGTCCAACCCATGTTCTTCTTAATTGTACTTGCAACAATTCTCCAACCCGGATTCCATCTGCCAGTAGAAATAATAATTCCATAGTCTCTTGTTTTTTCAGCTTCAAAACCTAGATTCCATGTTGTTGAGAAAATCTTCGACTGCTTGTCTTCCTTGTTTGTAGACACAATCTTTGCGTAGCTTGTCTTATCTGAACTGACCTTGATGCTTTTGGATTTTTGCTGTTGAGGAAATTCCTTAAGTTTTGGTGGTTTTTGAACCGAAAGAGTCTTTTTTGAAATAACCACTTCTAACTGAGAATCCCACATATCCCATCCCCATCTATCACGACCTGTCGGGAAGCAAAAACTATTCTTCTTTCCATTGTTGTTCAAGTAAAGGAATCGAGTAGCCCTGATAAACTCGCCTTTGATGTTGTGTTGTCTTTCAAATATCCAACTGCACTCTTTCTCCAAGCATTTACACAAATCATATTGGACCTGGGGTCTATTAAAATGGTGTCTCAGAAAACCCACTAGCACATAGATGGATTCAAACGTCAATGAAGATATCCATGAGAAACCATGGACTTTTCCGATATCTCAACCAGAGAATTGTCAACTCTAGTACAAGAAAAAGATTTTTGCTCAATATCTAGCCTTCTGACCAAAGCATCCATTGCAAACAAAGAACTTAAAAAAGAACCCAACAAAGAACATTAGCGGTCTATCTAAGATCGGTTTTCAATCACAAGTTCAAACCACCAAACATGGCCTAAGCAGCTTGGGACTAGAGTGAACTCAAAATCAAAACCAGAACCCAGAAAAAGACTCAAAGCTAATCTAACACGAGATGGGAAAAACAAAACAAAAATCATAAGATCTAGAGCAAAATCTAGAACACACCCCACTAACCAAACAGAGACTCGGACCCAAGGGGAAAGATCAGCACTGCTAACTCGTCCTTGGACGTCGGAGAATATCAATTAGCACACTCCCATCAGCGGAGATGTGTCCATGATAGAACTGCCCGATATAGACTGTATAAGCACAATACAATCTACCCAACTTCGAACTCAACAACAAGGATTAGGAAGGAAGATATGCAACCACTGTTATGGAGGGAGATCCGTGGAACACTTCCATGGACACTATCATACATGATTTGTGGCAATTTCTCCGCAATACTCAAATGACAACTAATTTTTACATAATATTTTGAGAATATGTTCCTCTTATAAGACTCTACGTTCCCACCAAAAATAAGCATGATCCAAGATACCAAACCTCATCGTCTATCGATCTTAATTTTTAACGACTGATTTTCGAAGGGGTAGATGGTGATGATATACGTCTCGGATTTGGCTCATTTTTGGGAGGAATATAAAACCTTATAAAAAGAATGTATCATCAAAATATTATATCGAAATTCGTTGTGTTTGAGTTTTGTGGAGAAAATGACACAAGTATAATAATGTCCATGGAAGAGTGTCACAAATCATGTATGTTGTGTATTATTTTATTTTCTTGAGTGCGTGAAATAAAATGTTTTTGTGTCTTTATGTCAATATGTTTTTCTCATGCTTTAATTGTTATTTATGTATGTATCATGATATACTCTGCGATTATTTTTTCATTTTAGCCTATAATTAAAAATATACTAATCAATTTAAATAGTAACACTTTGAGATCATAAAGCCAAGGGTTTCCGGCCGATAAGAATAAGGGCAACCATCACAATCGAGAATAATTTACCGTGTAGTAATATATGGGAGCATCATATAATTTAGGAAATTATAATATCAATTTTGATTCATTTGTGTTAACTTCCACTCCAAAATATACAAAATCATCATAAATTCACGAGTAGACATATCTAACAACTAAATGATTGTTGGCACGGTGGGACCGCCGACCGAAGAAATCGACGCGAAAGTATCATTTTTACTGATACGGCGCGAAAGTATTACTTTTCTTGAAACAAAGGAGTAAATTGTTTTATTAGTTGCAACGGAAAATAAGTTGATGCATAAACCAAAATATGGCTACATAAACTGTTATGTGTCCTTTGTGGTGGTTGGCATAATGGATATACATTTTAATTTTCGAAAATTGTGCCTAAAATGATAAACACCTCCAAATTTTTCGTAAAAACTTTAAATTTGATAGTGTTGTCTGTATTCATTGCGTAGATTTTTTTAAAACCATTCCAACGAGATAAAAATTTTAAAATTCCAACCCACGGATTTTTAGATATGTTATATTAAAGTTTGGTCGCCAATTATACCCCTAAAAATAGGATATGTAAGGAATTATAGTAATTGGACTAAAAGGAGGGACAATTTTGGAAAGAAAAAATGACCAACCAACTTTTGTTACACACACCAAATCCAATCTCTTTGCTTCAAATTGGAAGAAAAAAGTCATGCTTCACACTGACACAAAGTCACCATATATAGAGTCCTCCCTCGCTTTGCTCGGTCGGCCTAATAATCTCTATGGAAAACAAAGTGTGCACTACTGACAAAGAACAGTTAAAAACATCGTTTAAGGAAGATTGGGTGATCACATTAACAACAATGATGACATGACTCCATTGGTTGAATTAGATGAGAATGGTAATGAGTGAAGGATGAAGATCAGAACCTCAGTTAGGTAACTCACAAAGCAGGACAAAATAAAGAGTATATACCACAAATGCAGACATGGTGGAGCTTACATATGAAGAGAAATATTTGTTCTTGAGCCCATTATTTTATGAAATTGAATACTTTTAGCTCAAGCAGAGGTTAGTGATAATAACAATTCCTATAGGACCCAGTAAGTAGCAGATTCTGATGATGTTATCATTTTGAATTTATTTTTATTTTATTACGATATACATTAGACAAATTACATGCGTTTTTTTTTTTGTGTGTGTGTGAAAATTGTATAGGAAAAACGTTTATTTTTAAATAAATTTCTTTAAGGCCCATCTCCGACATTTTAGATAGTAGCCGGTGAGGTTGGTTGCGTCTATTAATCCATAAAATATAACTGCTACTTTGACACAATGATGTACAACTGCCGACATAGAAAAAGTCCAGGAACCTACTAAGAACATCCTGGTAAAAAAAATAAAGAAAGTATGATATAATAGAAAACAATAATAACATGCCAACGTTGATCGGTGATGTAGTTTTACAAGTGGTAAGTAGAGTATCGTTCGCTCGGAATCGTTTGAGGTTGATTTTAAGACTTAATAACAAAATACTTGAAACAAAGAAAAGATTTTAACAAAGTTGAGAGATACTGGGACTTAGGATTCCACCAAACTTCACAATCAATTGGTTCATACAATGATTCATAACAATTTTAGCTCTTTTCTAGACTCTATTTCTTTGCCGAAAGTAAATTTTATAAAGCATTAGATGTAAATCATAAGCATAGTGCATCAAAAGTTCTTGGACTAAGTTTACACTATCAAACAAAATCACAAATAATCAATGAAAATCATAAATCGATTAAAAATCAATGCAAGAAGTCTTAAGAATCAATTATAATTACCAAACATTGTGAAACATGGCTTCCTCCGTCATCCCAGTGTTGGGGTTTAGTTCCTCATATTATTCACGTGCTCAAAATAATTGTTCATAGCTCAAATAGGTGAAAAACAAGAGAAAACTAATGAAGCAGACAGTTTGCAACGCTGAAAAGGCGTTACAAATGCATCATTACGAAGAAATAAGGCGCCCTTTAAACGATACTTTAGTTCTGCTGTTGAATAGCGATAGTTATCTGCGACAGTTCCTTGCGCGTCTTATGTTCTTCGTGTTCTAGGGTTCTTGAGAATGACACTTCTCTAGTGTCAGTTCTTCGTCTTCTTCACTGCTGCCGCAACTTTTCTCAGACGTGATTTCTTCGCACCGAGCTTCCCTAAACTACGTATAGACCCCAAACTCCTCGTATATCCTATTGTGACCTCCAAAGAAGCCTTTTATATACACAAGGTGAATAAAATCCCGAGAATCTTTGCCCATTTTCTTCTCTGCAAGTCACCGGGATATTTCCTTTTTTTCCTCTTTTGTTTACGCGTTAAAACAGAGTCCGTGTCTTTCAAAACTCACGCAAGACGCAACAAATCCTCCAAAAGATATTCTCTTCTACCATTTTCACGTAACTTCCATAATTAACAAAATATATCACGGACTCCCATGTTTTGTCCAATCGGCGAATATATCCCTTGTCTTTCGATTCTACACCCATTACTCTGCCTGTTATATCGCAACACGTTATTCCCAATCAAATCGCGTGAAAAACTTCAGTTGAATCCTCCCAAAAATAACTCGAACAACCCGAGTAACTTTACTTCCCGTTTCATCAACACCGGATTATCCAGCCCAACTGGATCGAAGAAATTGACCATAGCATCCCTGTTAAGACAAAACAGGTCCATTGAACCCAGTTCTGACGATTGAATCTCGTCCAAAATCTCCCAAAATCCGAACTCTGATCTGCCAGGGAAGAATCATTTTTTCCCGCCAAATATCAATATTCAAAAGGTAGGGGATGACCTCCCCTTATCCAGACTGGGGTGCCTATAGCCGTGGGGTGGAAATAATGGATATGGGGTGCAAATAACGGTGGATGTCCCTTATCAATAGGGTACCCCTTATCCAATGTGAAAGGTCCGAATAGCAAGTGTCCTCCCACGAGCGCAAATACCACTTTTCGAGCTAATTTTCCCGCAAAACCTTATTTCTCCAAAAACACCTACAAAGACATATAATACCAAAATAGGCGCAAAATCGAGTACTAACATTACAGAGAATTGAGACTAAAATAGACACATAAATGCGTCTATCAAATACCCCCAAACTTATTATTTGCTAGTCCCGAGCAAATCTAGAAAAATAAAATCCTAACTCACTGTCGCAGGCATCGTCAATTGCATTTAGCGTATGCAATAAGCCTTTAAACCCCTAGGTGGCCCTAGTGGCCGAGTTATAGTCTCGGGAGGGTTTACAAGAGGTATACCCACAAAACCTTTACTCCAGACTCTAGCTATTTACGCAGAACCTTGGAAGGCACTAAAGAATCTCCTTGGTTGGCATACTTATCGACTACAAGAGGAAGTACCCTGATGCGAAATTCCAATTGTTGTACACGAGTTTGCACTCAAGCATACTAAAATTCATATATAAGTCACGGAGCTCTACTCAGATAGTTTCTGGACATCATAACCGGAGTCAACCAATCACATGGATATAGAGAAAAACGTAGATGGTTTTGATGTTGACTAAGGTGAACAGTGTTTCTCATATATGTCTGAAGGCCACTGCCAAAATGAGCCTATCCTAATGGACTGAGATACTGGTCTGAACTAATATCAACACACTGGCATATACAAGGGAACCAGTGGTCGACTTTATTGAATTTATTCCGGTTGGTCAGATGGTCTGGTCTCAATTTTTTTTTTTTTTTTTTTTTGTATCTTAATCACTCTATTTCATCCTAGCAGTGGTAACAACTTGAATCGTGAGCCCCACCTAATCACTTAGACAAACATATTTTGAAGAAAACAAACAAAAAAATAGAAGTGAAAAGGATTCAACGAGATATGGCGAAACTACCATGTTTTTTCTTTAATTCTAACACCTGAGCTTTGTGCTTTTATGAATAGACTCTTTAGATGTTTCCATCTAATCAGATTGGTTCCTCAACTCCTACAACCAAAATGCTTCCATCCACTTAGATTAGTTAGTGCCATCCTTAATAAACATAAATTTCTAGGCTCTGGAGTTTATTTATTGCAATTAAAAAGTTTCTCCCACACCCCCAAACTTAAATCTAACATTGTCCTCAATGTTATAAAGATAAAATTAAAATCATGAACAAGGAGAAACTGTTACCATTTGAAGCAAAAGAGATAAGGAAAGATATTACCGTGTTGCATGAGCATGGGTTACCTCCCAAGAAGTGCTAAATTTAAAGTCTTCAGCCAAACGTCTAATACCACAAAATGGCTAATTACCTTTCGAATCATATATCAATAGTCGAAACAACTGTGGATCAACAAAACCAAATAAAACTGCCACAATTATAAGACAAATGCACCAAATCATAAAAATTAACAGACAGAGCACATACTCATCCAAGGTTTCCTGCAAGACAACTGGTTTTTTCTGTGGTGCCCACTTGGGCTTCGTATGAGTGTCTTGACAAACAGATTTTTCTGAACTATGGGTTTCTAGTTGCTGGATTTCCTCTTGGACAGTATCAGGAGGATCAGGTTGAGGAGTCGGAAGAGACTCAGGAAATACCTCATGCATACTAGGCTCGAGTCCCAAGTTAGGGACTTTTATTTGACCATCATCACCCCCAAACTTAGGGTAATCAGTATTCTCATATAAACCTCTAACTATTGCTTGAATTTCCGGATTCTCGGAGTCTTTAAAATACTCAAGAGCTTCTTCTAGATCATTAGTTTGGTCACCTAACTGACTTAAGAGAATTGTCTCATCAAATTCATCTAAGGAATCACCAAATAAAGTGTCATCCCAATTATCCTGAATTAGATCCTGAAATAAAGTGCTAATCATATTCACTTCCTCCAAGTCATCAGAAGGTTGTCTATTAACATTAAAGACATTTAGTTCAGTGGTCATATTACCAAAGGATATGTTCATAAGCCCGGTCCTACAGTTGATGATAGCATTAGATGTGGCTAAAAATGGGCGACCTAAAATCACCGGTATTTGAGCACTAGGGTCCTGAACAGGTTGAGTGTCTAAAACAACAAAATCCACTGGATAAATAAATTTATCAACCTCAATCAGTACATCCTCTATGATACCACGAGGTACTTTGACAGACCTATCAGCTAACTGTAGGGTCATTTTAGTCGGTTTCAACTCACCAAGACCTAGCTGGGTGTACACATGGTACGTGAGTAGGTTAACACTGGCTCCTAAGTCAAGTAATGCTTTATCAACCATGTGATTACCGATCGTACAAGATATGGTGGGGCATCCAGGGTCTTTATACTTAGGGGTTGTTTGGTTCGGAAGGATTGAACTTACCTGACCAGCTAAAAAGGCTTTCTTATGGACATTAAGCTTACGCTTTCGAGTACAAAGATCCTTAAGAAACTTGGCATAAGCGGGCATTTGCCTAATTGCTTATAATAAAGGGATGTTAATGTTGACCTGCTTAAATATTTCCATTATTTCGTTGAAAGTCGACTCTCTCTTTGTTGGAGCTAACAACTGTGGATATGGGGCTCTGGGCACAAAATGAGACCTATCGGGAACCACATTGGCATCACCAGAAATTTTATCAGTCTCTTCAGTTAATGGCTCCTTTTGGGGCTCATCTTGGGAACTAGAAGGTGGATCTACAGTGTGTCCACTATTAGGCATGGCTACCTTATTGTCTACCATTTTACCACTCCTAAGGGTTGTTACAAAGTTCACATGATTGAACTCTTTCTCTCTAGAGGATACTTCATGAATTTCTCTAGTGTTGGGTAGTGGTTCATTGGGGGACTTTTCCTTTTCTCTTTCGCTCAAAAATTCTGCAATTATACTAACCTGATTTTTTAGCTCTGAAATAGCCTGAGAGTTTTCCTGTAAACCTTTCTCAACCGTTTGCTTAAAATCTGCAGTGTTATGAGATAAGATGGTCATAGACTCTTCTAAGCTCATGATTTTTTTATCTGACAGGTTATGATACTGATCTGGCCCTAAATGGTTCTTAATATACCCAAAACCTGAGGAAGCTTGAGAATTACTAGACTGGCCTTGACTCTGGCCCTTAGACCAAGAGAAATTTGGGTGGTTTCTCCAACCAGGGTTATAAGTGTCTGAATATGGATCAAATCTTTGATGGTTTTCAAACCTAGAGTTGTTATAAAGAGCATGGGCTTGCTCTTCGTATCTAGCATGGTGTGACCCTTGATTCATTTCTAAGGATTCTAGACGCCTAAGAATGTCTGACCCATAATCAACTCTATCGCTCTTATGGATAGGATTTCTAGGTATTTCTGGTTCTCTCATTGAAGCCCATTGACGAGTCTTCTCAGCTAACTCGATGAATTCGTCGAAACATTCATCTGGGTCTTGATGGGTAAATTCTCCACCACTAATTGTTTCTACCTGCATACGGGTTTCACTATCAAGGCCCTCATATAAAATTTGGGCCATATGGGCTTTTTCAAAGCCGTGATGTGGACACTGGTATAACAATTCACTAAACCTTTCTATATAATCATGAAGTTTTTCACCTAATTTATGCTTAAAGGTTTGGATAGACTGCCGAACAGATGCAGTCTTATGGTGTGGGTAGAATTTCTTAACAAATGCCTCTACAAGACCATCCCAGGTGGTAATTGTTTTAGAAGGAATAAAATGATACCACTCTTTGGCTTTCTCATAGAGAGAGAAGTGAAACAAACGTAACCTAAGTACAACTTTGGAGACATTCGGATAGTTCATTGTGTCACAAATCATTTCAAAGTCTCTTATGTGGGTATACGGGTTCTCATTCTCTAACCCCCTAAACTTACGAAGCAAGCCAATAGTCTCAGGTCTAATATCAAATTGGACCGTAGAAGCTGGTGGAACTACACCTGGGTCACGCACTACCCTAGACGGGTTCAAACGATCCCTAAGGGTTTTTATCGGGACCTCGTCATCCTTTTCCTCAACCATTTCGACAACAATAGAAGTAATACTAGTAAAGCAAGAAAATCGTGCACATGCAAATGCAGGGTTTACTAAATTAGGTAAGCTTGGGATACCTCAGCAAAATATACCTACTGGTACGAGGCTGAGGCTTGTGGAATTTCGGCTGGTAACTCCCATAAGGCCCAAGGCACGGGTTCAGCGTACTTTTCCACAGGTTTCCTAAATTCGGTAATCTGACGAAGATGCAATTGGTGTGTGCAGTGTTTTTTTTTTTTTTTTTAATAAATAACGTACTAAAAATAAACACAAACAAATAAAAGAAAATTACAAGTCCAAAAATAAATAAAAAACTACCAAAAATAAAAGTCCTTAAAACTAAAATCTTCGGCTTTCTCCTTTTATGGCAAGTCCAACTTTTCACCTTCCGTTCCAAGAAAAACCTGCACAACAAAAACAAAAATACCAAAGACGTAAAATAGAACAAAAGATAATCTAAAATAATAATAATAATAATAAATAAAATATATACAAAACCTAAAAAAAATGCAAAACCTAAAACCTAAACCTAAATACAAGTCTGCCTCGGCGGCGCCAAAAACTGATGTAGTTTTACAAGTGGTAAGTAGAGTATTGTTCGCTCGGACTCGTTTGAGGTTGATTTTAAGACTTAATAACAAAATACTTGAAACAAAGAAAAGATTTTAACAAAGTTGAGAGATATTGGGACTTAGGATTCCACCAAACTTCACAATCAATTGGTTCATACAATGATTCATAACAATTTTAGCTCTTTTCTAGACTCTATTTCTTTGCCGAAAGTAAATTTTATAAAGCATTAGATGTAAATCGTAAGCATAGTGCATCAAAAGTTCTTAGACTAAGCATACACTATTAAACAAAATCACAAATAATCAATGAAAATCATAAATCGATTAAAAATCAATGCAAGAAGTCTTAAGAATCAATTATAATTACCAAACATTGTGAAACATGGCTTCCTCCGTTATCCCAGTGTTGGGGTTTAGTTCCTCATATTATTCACGTGCTCAAAATAATTGTTCATAGCTCAAATAGGTGAAAAACAAGAGAAAACTAATAAAACAGACAGTTTGCAACGCTGAAAAGGCGTTACAAACAGACGATTCTGAAGAAATAAGCGCCCTTTAAACGATACTTTAGTTCTGCTGTTGAATAGCAATAGTTATCTGCGACAGTTCCTTGCGCGTCTTATGTTCTTCGTGTTCTAGGGTTCTTGAGAACGACACTTCTCTAGTGTCAGTTCTTCGTCTTCTTCACCTGCTGCTGCAACTTTCTCTGCAGCGTGATTTTTTCGCACCAGAGCTTCCCCTAAACTACGTATAGACCCCAAACTCCTCGTATATCCTATTGTGACCTCCAGCAAGCCTTTTATATACACAAGGTGAATAAAATCCCGAGAATCTTTGCCCATTTTCTTCTCTGCAAGTCACCGGGATATTTCCTTTTTTTCCTCTTTTGTTTACGCGTTAAAACAGAGTCCGTGTCTTTTAAAACTCGCGCAAGACGCAACAAATCCTCCAAAAGATATTCTCTTCTACCATTTTCACGTAACTTCCATAATTAACAAAATATATCACGAACTCCCCTGTTTTGTCCAATCGGCGAATATATCCCTTGTCTTTCGACTCTACACCCATTACTCTGCCTGTTATATCGCAACACGTTATTCCCAATCAAATCGCGTGAAAAACTTCAGTTGAATCCTCCCAAAAATAACTCGAACAACCCGAGTAACTTTACTTACCGTTTCATCAACACTGGATTATCCAGCCCAACTGGATCGAAGAAATTGACCATACCATCCCTGTTAAGACAAAACAGGTCCATTGAACCCAGTTCTGACGATTGAATCTCGTCCAAAATCTCCCAAAATCCGAACTCTGATCTGCCAGGGAAGAATCATCTTTTCCCGCCAAATATCAATATTCAAAAGGTAGGGGATGACCTCCCCTTATCCAGACTGGGGTGCCTATAGCCGTGGGGTGGAAATAATGGCTGTGGGGTGCAAATAACGGTGGATGCCCCTTATCCAATGTGAAAGGTCCGAATAGCAAGTGTCCTCCCACGAGCGCAAATACCACTTTTCGAGCCAATTTTCCCGCAAAACCTTATTTCTCCAAAAACACCTACAAAGACATAAAATATCAAAATAAGCTCAAAATCGAGTACTAAAATTACAGAGAATTGAGACTAAAATAGACACATAAATGCGTCTATCAATCGGAACATATTATTATTATTTTCCGACAACTTTAAACTCGGATGTGAATCTTATAATTAACAGTGCTACCATCGTGTTCTTTCTTAAAGACCAATATCCATCTTGGATAAGACCTATTAAATTGTATCATGGAACTACACTTAATTAGTAGTTCAAACACCACCAACAAACATGTAATGTTGACAAGGTGCTACGTAAAACTGGACTCACCATAATACTGTTACATTGATCGATTTCTAAATCTCGACATTAATATAGCTATCTCTGCAGTAACGCTGCATGTACACTTCTAGCGTTACACATTTCTTTTTGTTTTGTTTTAAAAATTACATTTCTCAAATTTGCATGTGATATATATATCTTCCAAAAATTTTATAGATAAAACCGTTGGATAGAATAATTTGTTAATAAAAGAAAGGGTTGGACAAAAAAAAAAGGTGCAGTTATGTTTAATTGCAAATATTCATACGCATATAGTAGAATTTCATGTCCCTTTAAAAGATCAAACTAATCAAAGATTGTTCAAAAATAATCTAACGCATTCAACCACGGGCAAGTTGATCCCAACCGGTCGTAGCACGGGGCGAAGCCAAATAGTGCATATTTATACACCTTTTTATTGGCCTCCCACTAAATTAGTTGATCCCACTGGTACCGGTGCGTAGCACGGGTTACATACTAGTATATCTTACAATTATAGTTGGTGTTGTTAGGGAATTCAGGTGTCGGCAAAAGATGTGACTTTCTTCCCTTCGATTGTGGTCGGTTTGACCCGACATCAAAAGTAAGAATAAATATGAATGAAAAACATCCATCTCAGTTGAATAGTGGAAACTTAATTGAATAACTGTAATAACAAAGATGTATGAAGATGTTTATTTGATTATTTAACAAATGAATAACTAAATAACTGTAATAACATGATGGTTATTTGATTATTCAACAAATTTCTGGCTTCAAAATGTGTATCAAGTAACTGTGGAAGCTTCGTTTCTTACATAGATGTTTACGAGCCAATCCATTTTAATTTCATTCCAAGGGTATTTGCAGGCGTCCCTACATTTTAGACCTTTTGCATGATGTACCTTTAAAATTGCAAGATTTTTTGTGCTTTCAAACACACCCATTCACAAGTTTAGGTTTGGGGAAACTCATTCCCATTTGCGGTCTTACTTGCACTCTCATTTTATTTTTGTGTAAAATTTGTTAATGTGTGTACATATTTTCTATTGGGTTGATCCTCAACTCTTTAGATTGTTAGTTTATGGTGAATTTTTGTAATATATGTGCAAGAAGACTTGTTAAATTTTCTTTTCTTGATTCGGTTGAGTCTTCTTGCACATATATTATGCTAATCCGATATGATCTCCGTTGAGAATATTGGATTCAGCCTTGACGAATGAAGCCCAACCTTGCTCCGCCAGGCATCCCATTAATCTCTTCCCCTTTTATCTTATCAGCATAGTTCTCGTGGTACGTGACTGTTTAAATTTTTCCTATCTGTGACACATTGAGGACAATGTTTGATTTAGGTTTGGGGGTGCATTTGCATTTAGAGTTTTTAGTTTTTATTTTGCATTTAGAGTTTTTTAGTCTTTTATTTTACCTTTTATTTTCAAAAAAAAAAAAAAAAAAAAAAAAAAAAAACTCTTTTTGTAAAACCTCCAACTTTAGAGATTTTAGAGTCACTAGCATGCTTTTAGCTATGTTTACATAGAGTCGGCCAGGAAATAACGAGAACTTGGAAGGAGAACACAATCGGGTTTCTTAGTTGATTAGAGCGTTAAAGTTGGATTTAACCATCACAGGAGGCTTAATTAGGAAGTCTTTGTTTAGATGACGGTAGTAGAATTGTGATCACCCATAGTTATTTTCACTTATTGTAATCTCAAAAAAAAAAAAAAAAAAAAAAAAAAAAATTAAAAATCAAAAAATATTGTAGTTTATTTTGCTACCACCATGGTAAAGAAGAATTTAAAAGAAAAATCCAAACAACAAGGAATTTGAGTAGAAAAGTCAAAAATTGTCAAGTTTTGTGAAGTTTAGAAGTTAAATCAACAATTGAAGACCGAAGACCCGAAGATTGAAAGACGTTTCTATGGTTCTTATGAGAGAGTGATATTAATTGCCGATCGGGTGAGAAGTGAGTGAGTACTCCCCACCCCTTGCTAATGGTTGATTTCCTTCCTTAGAGATCATCGAGAAAAAGATTCTTTTTGTCCACATTTACGTGGAGTCTTGATTTTATTTGAAGGTTATCCTTCTTACCTACAATGTGCGATTTCTCTCTTTAGCTGCACACATGAGAGACTAAAAAGCGATCTTTTGAGTGCAATTATCATAAAACCCTAATGGTGAGGCGCTTCTTTCATATGGTATGGTTACTTCTCGCTCGGCACTTAAGGATGAGAATGCGTTCATTTTTCTAAATTAGTTCGAGAGACTCGAAACGGGGTATAGTTAGGATTTCTTAATTTGTTTCACTTGAGGACAAGTAAAATTCGGGTTTGGGGGTATTTGATGAGTGCCAAATAGTGCATATTTATACACCTTTTTATTGGCATTTTACTTATCTTTGCGCTAGAAATCAAATATTATCCCATTACGTATTTTCTTTGTTTTTCAAGAATAAATATTTGTATTAATTAATTTTGTGTTTTTAGGTAGTAAATAAAGTTCGGAGGAATACTGGAGTCGAGCATCTATCTTACAAGTATCAACTATCTACAAGACAGTTGGATGTTGTTATCCAACGGGAATTCAGGTGTCGACCGTTCAAAAGATGCTGACTTACATCCGCTTCCCCCTATATACACACCTTCGATTGTGGCTCCACCTCCTCTTCTGCTCGCAACGCCATCTCCACCATCTTTGATCCCCTAACGTCTCTCTACCAGTTCAAAAGGAGCTAAGTAAGAATCAAAATTAATCGAGGGAGCAAACAAGTGAATGAAAAACGATTTTGAGAATTAGGGTTTCCATGTATAAATAGGTAGTGTTGGTGGATGTTTGATTTGTGTTCAATTTTATCTTGTTATGTTTTAAAACTGATACTCCTGCTCTTATGTTGAGTTCATATATCTAATTTTGTGTCTTATTGTGCTTAATGGAGATGAGTGATTTCAATCAATTACATTTGTGATAAAGATAAGACAAATTATACTATGAAGATGTTTATTAGTTTACAACCTAGAATGATTATTTGAAAAGACAAGTTATACAAATGAATAAAGGATTCCTCCAAGGCCTTCAAAGGGAGGTATAAGACATGAATGAAATATGGTTAGCCTTAATAGGACTAGAGGTGGATTCACAACCCGGCACTCACCCATACACTGTGTTACCTTAGTTTAGAGTCAAAATATTTGATTCAGCACAAATCCTTTCCAATTATAGTTGGTGTTGTTAGATGTCGGCAAAAGATTGACTTTCTTCCCTTCGATTGTGGTCGGTTTGACCCGACATCAAAAGTAAGAATAAATATGAATGAAAAACATCCATCCAGTTGAATAGTGGAAATTTGAATACTGTAATAACAAAGATGTATGAAGATGTTTATTTGATTATTTAACAAATGAATTCTGTAGTGATCCATTTTTTCGCTTGAGATCCTTTCCTTTCTGTAGTGTTAGTTGGTTAAGATTGTTCTTTAGATCCTTCCAATTTACGAATGCTCTTTTTTCCACTGTAGAGATAAGTTTGCGACTGGTACTTACATTTTCATTTCATGTTTTCGATCACTTATTCAAATTCCCCACTTTACTACTATGGAGCAGTTGTTGCAGTTGTTGTGTACGACATAACAACCCCCAGATTCCTTCAACACGGCATAATGCTGAGTAAAGGTTTTTTCTCTCAGAACTTTTGAATGTAGCACGATGAATATATGCATGCTAACCGTGAAAGTTAATATAATTGATATAGCACGCGGAAACAAATAGAAAAAAAAAGGTAACAGAAACTAGGAGAATCCACTCCAAACTGTAAAGCTCAACTATCTAATCCAAGAGATGTCTCAAGATAATAAACTGATAATTCAAGATATAAATCAATAATAAGAGGTTTAATAACCAAAGATAAACTTACTTGACTGTAAACTTCAATCGAGCTAATCCAAGCTAACTGAAAATGACAAGAACAATAGATACTTATAGTTTAACTAAACCCTAACAAACCCTTGACTGAACAGAACTTCACATATGTGTGAAGTTTATCCTTATAGCAAATCCTAACAAATGATACGACTAAACAGATGATAAGGACAGGGTCCGAGACTCATGATATACATCCTATATACGTCCCGTATCAGGCTCCCCTACTGTGATGAAACTCGTCTCGAGTTTATATTGGAAATGGCTGGTCGAAGATAGAATCTTGGCGCACCCACTTTAGACACAACCGAACCTCGAATTGTGCATTGGAATCACCAAGTTCTCGTGACAAAAACTCAGCTTCAAGATTTTTATATGCCTACGCCAAATTGATATTCGGCCTTGCTTTTTCCAACTGCTACAACAAAGAATCCTGCATGAATATTTCCACGCAAAGTCTTCACGGCATCCTACGGAAGTAGGCGTACAGAACTTAGAAAACGGATCCACATATTGATAGGCAGCAGTTAAAGTAACATCTGTTTTTACTGAATCCTTGGCTGAGACCAACATTCCACTCTCGTGAGGATTAGTAACCTCATGGGATTTTGTTACAGACATGAAGTCTCCACAAGCATTCCTATGGAACAACGTACCAACAGTTGCCTCCTCGACTCCAATTAACTGTTTTCCCGACTTCCTTTATCAACAGTTTGACATATGTTTTCAGTCTCAATGGCTTTTGCTTCTACTGTTGGTTTAGGACTTGGTATTAGAATTACCCTGGTCCTCCCCCATATAAACTCATAAGCATTTCCCTGACTGCAACGATCTGTGCCAACTTCATATACCCATGGTCTACCCAACACAATATCAAAAACATCCATTTCAACAACCTCGCAAATGATTGAGTCGGAATAATACTTACCAAATGAGAATGGAAATCTGTAAACTCCGACATAAAAAATCAATATGTTGTTGCCGCATTGAATTTTATCCGGATGTGGGTACATATCCATTTCGAGACCTAACGATTGTACAATAATTAACGACACAAAGCTTTCTTCGCAACCACCATCCACTGTAAAACTGCAGATGCTCCCATTAATAATTCCACGAAACAAATGAGTTCTCTCGTATATATTGTTAGGATTCTCATCCATTTCTCATACTCAGTTAGAGGTTCCGTTTGAAGTAACTAAACCACGTCTAAACTATGCTCTGTTGGTTGGGAAAAATGACTTCAGTAACGATGGGAAGGGTCAAGGCTTTAGTTTTGTTTACTGGCAAAGAGTTGTAAAGGTTTTGATCGGTGGGTAATTGTAGTATAAGTGGGTAATAGGCTTGATTAAAATTAACCAGTAATAACAGAAGACCCAACAATTTAGTTTTCTTCTCCTGAACCGAACATACCTCTTCTTTTTTCACTATTAATAAACTAGGGTTTCCAAAGGAAAAGTATATCAAATATTAACAACATAAGTGAATAGTACGAAATACTTACTCAACAAAGTACGCACTGTGATGTGGAAAGCTGACTTGATGAGTTGTACGTATGAACCTTGAATCAACAGAACGATGACAAAAACACGATCCAAGTTTCAATTGATTTTTTTAAAATAATAAAGTATCTAGATTTCATGGGAATCCTCAACCGATTCTTCTAGATAAAACCTAACAGATGAAAATTAATGACAGGAACAAACGGTAGCTCTGAATCCACCTGATATAGCACGCGGAAGCAAATAGAAAAAAAGGTAACAGAAACTAGGAGAATCCACTCCAAACTGTAAAGCTCAACTCTCTAAAAGAGATGTCTCAAGATAATAAACTGATAATTCAAGATATAAACCAATAATAAAGGGTTTAATAACTAAAGATAAACTTACTTGACTGTAAACTTCAATCGAGCTAATCCAAGCTAACTGAAAATGATAAGAACAATAGATACTTATAGTTTAACTAAACCCTAACAAACCCTTGACTGAACAGAACTTCACATAGGTGTGAAGTTTATCCTAACCATCTAACAGAATTATAGCAAATCCTAACAAATGATACGACTAAACAGATAATAAGGACTGGGTCCGAGACTCATGATAGACATCATATATACGTCCCGTATCAATAATGAAATGGTATTCAAACTAAATCTCATTTCTAAAATCGAAGGAGTTTCTTATCCAACAGAAGTTACAAAAACATGGCAGTTCCAACATTGTTATGGCCATGGTAGGTGTCGCGACAAAGCAGATGCCCAGAAAAAATTTCAATTACCTATTCAAGTATGTCATACTCCTCTTAGAAATATCACTTGGATTTCTTTACTTGCATCAAATGGTTTACGGATTCCATAAAAACATACACCACTGTGTATATTAGATACAATATCATATTTGGTTTACATTTTTGTTTGGATTGTTTAATGAAGTGTGCCCCTAAGTATATTGAGACATCTATGAAGAAAGCTGATATCATCAATAACCTATTTCAGGTTTAATCCATGCAAGATGTTGTTACATGATACATATACATGAGTAATAGTAAGAGCAATTTAAAGATAGTTGACGTTCTTTCTACCTTTCCCCCTCTCTATTATTTATGCGGGAAATCACTAAAATACTACCAAGGGAACAGCCTGCCACTTCATGATCCCTTCGATGAAATGTAATGTAATGTAATTCAAGAGTCAATAAATCCACGCATAGAAGTTAGGATTAATTTGCACATATATGATTAAATCCGATTTAGTTTCGATTGTAGGCATTAGTTCACATTTCACTAAAGCCGAAAAGAAGAAAACGTCTTCCTTTATTTCATGTTTAATTTAATAACTCGAATCATGCATGGAAAGTTATAGTTTGTTTCCATCACTCATTCTTGGAGTCTTTGGACATACCGAGAAGAAAACTTCGAACAAAAAATAAAAAGAGTTATTCAGGACTCCAAAACGTTTAAACAGAAACCTAGCCCGGGGCATTTGCATGGGCATAAAAGGCCTTGTATTCTTTATATAATGTACAGTACATCTGCATCCGTGGGCCATAAGCCTTATAACACTCCCCTTTATGTTGTTCAAAATCGGAACTTCAAATGTGTTGCCTCATTAAAACCTTGAGAAGAAAAACCTAATGGGACAAAACCTATGAAGGCAAAAGAGTACAACGTGTTGAGTCCCGATGAAGTTGCTCCATAAAGCTGGCCACTTCTCTTATTGCTTCAGAAATTCCTAAATAGAAAAAATCATGTGGGAAAAGAAAAACCTTAATCGAGAAATTATAATCTTGGTGTCATTTCATTAAAAACCTTGTCGAGTAACAAAACCCAGTGGGAAAAATTAATCTTGGTGAAGGGAAAAAAGATTTCAGCACACCAAACTAGATGTCGACATCATATAAATAGATACTCCCCCTGATGTTGCCATCTCCCCCTGATTGCACTCAGGGGAGTTCGGACAATTTCCTTAGTCTAATAATCTTTACGTGCTTTCCAAATAAGGACTTAGGAAGTGACTTAGTAAATAAGTCTGCCACATTCTCGTCATATGGTACTTGACTGACTTAAATGTTTAAGAGACATTGTTGTTGCTTATTGTTAAAGAACTTTGGTGAAATATGTTTTGTATTATCACCCTTGATATACCCTTGCTTTATCTGTTCGATTTTACTTATAATTATCTACAACTAGATGTGTTTGATTCTAGCTTGTGCAGGTTCACCAAAAGGAACCCGAAGAAGTTTTCCTATTTTATGTTCTTTATCCACTTTCGAGTGGAGGAAACTTCCATAAAGTAACGGTTTCAATATTTATATCTTATGCTAACGTTTTTGTGAAGATGTTACTAGAATTGTAGATTGTTGTCTGGATGGTAACAAGCCTCTTGCAGATTTTTCTTTGGATGAATCAATTACATCGAGGATTTTCATAAAGAGTTTTTAGTCATTAGTTAGAATATTTCACTTTTAGGCAGAATTTTTGAATTTTTTGCATAATAAAATCCAAAATCTAGAAACTTGTGTCAATTTAGAATAACAATGATCAATCCAAGTGGATGGAAACAAACCTCTTGGTTGTAGGAGTTAAGATTCCAAGCTAAATGGTTTATTAATAAAAGGTCAAACTCAAGTGTTAGAAATAACATGATAGTTGTCACCATATCTCGGGGTCATCACCATGTTACTTTCTGTTTTTATTTTTGCTACTTTATGTGTTTCTCCAAGTGATTTAGTGGGGACTAGTATTGCCATGTTGTTGTTGTAAGGATGAAATGGATTGATTGAGATCAATCCCCATTATTGTATTTTATTTTGACTTGACCAAATGAAATAAAACAACAACAACAAAAAAAAAAAAAAAAAAAAAACTTGATTTTTGAAACTTGGATAGCAATAAATGTGTGTTCTCCCTGTCTTCGTCGCCTAAGCAAGCGTGGAATGAAGGATCCATGGGAACTACCACGTAATCTGTTGAAAAGGAGCATGTGCTAGGATTTAAAGGATCTAATCATGTTGTGGAATCATTCATATAAAATATCTAAATAAAATATATATAAAAAAATGAAAAAAGAAAGAAACATGTATTCAATAAATCGACCGTTGGGGCCCTTTTATATACCAGCTGAGTTGATACTAGAATTAGAAATAAGACCAGTGTGAGCGTATCTCAAACATTAGGATTTATTTTGTCATTGACATTCATACAGATATTCTGGAAACACCATCCACCTTAATCAACAAGAGCAAATTTCATTATCTCCATATCCATCTTCTTAATTTATACATGTGATTAGGGTTAGTTAGATTCCGGGTATCGTGGTCCATGGTACGACGGCCTGGGTAGATCTTGATTTCTTATATATGAATTTTAGTACGCTAAGTGCAACCTCGTGTACAACAATTAGATTCATAAAAAGGTAAGTCCTCCCACAACCTAAGTTAATTAGTGGCCAACTATAGAGATTTTTTAGTGTCGTTCCTAGATTTTTCACAAGTAGGTAGGATTTGGAGTATCCGTTTTTTGGGTATGCCTCTTCTAAAGCCTCGCGATACTATAAATCTTCCATTTGGGACACTTAGGGATTTAAAGGCTTGTTGCACACGCTAAGTGTAACCGTGTCCTCGATGAAAGAGATATGTTGTAGGATTAGTTAGTTTAGTTTGCTCGAGGACTATCAAAAGCTAAGTGTGGGGGAATTTGATAGGTGTTTAGTTTACATGTTTAGAGTGTCAAATCCATACTAATAGTTGCTACTATTCTTGAATTTTACCTTGTATTACTCTTCTTTCTATGTTATTTGTTTCTTAGGTGAATCATCCGAAATCAATGAAAATGGTGTTCGAAAGAGATAAGAAGAGGAAATGAGTTCATTTTGTCATAAAAGAAGAAGTTTGAAGGTGTAAAGACAACTGCTGGACACAAGTTACATGAGAAATTACGAACGGAAAAGCTATCCGAAAGCCAACCGTAAAATAAGTTGATTTCCACTAAAAATTCCATGCGGAGTTACGTTTGATTCCAAGCTAACTGTAAATTTAGATGAAGAGATATGAATATTGATAGAGGATGATGATACGAATTCAACCCAAAAAGAATGAGGTTAATCGGACATCGTATGGAGAAGTTACGGTCGAAATGGCGAAGAACGAAAAGTATACAGGAAGAATTACGGCCAGCTTCAAGGTTTTTTGTTGTTGTTGTTGTTGTGGTAAGTCCAAAATTGTATTAATAGATAACAAAATGTACAAATAGTTTACAAGAAAAGAGGTCAAAAGATCCCAAAAACTTACAAACTACTTAAATCTATAATAGAGACATTTAAAGTAAGAAAATACGGTCTCTTATCATAATTCATGCCTTCACCATTATTTGGAAAACATTCTCTCTTCGCCATAACATTGCAACAAAACTTAAAGGGAATCGAAGTAAACCATAACTCTTAGTGTTTTGACACTATTTTCTTGTCATAGTTACGGCTGGTTTGAAGCTAACTGTAACTAAGGTGTTTGACACGAGTTTAGGCTTCTAAATCAAGGAAAGTTGGTCCCGAGAGGATACTAAACCTTAGATATCATGAGTATTATATATGGGGAACCCCAAGACATTAAAAAGGACAGTCTTTACACATCTCTACCTCTCATATTACATATTCCACATCAAAACCTAGGGTTTACCCCTTTAAAAGAAACCATTTTTCTTTGTAATTATGAGTAGCTAAGCTTTTGTTAATTAAGGATGAATTCAATGTTCTAAGCGTGAAGCTTTATCATTCATAGAAGTTTGTTGGAAGTTGTAATCATCAACGTTTGTTTTCAGTATATCTAGTTTATGATTGATTCTTAAATTGGTTGGGTGCGCAACTAAACTGTATTATTGATCATTCCATCGCTAGTAAAAGTTAGGAGATAAATAATAGTCGAATAACTCTCTACAAAAGTAGGAATCGCGAGACTTTGCAGAGGGACTTTTTTAAGCAATTGCAAGTGAAGACAACATCAGCAAGTGTACCTTGATCTAAGAGTTTTACAACTGGGATCAACCTAACTTCACAAAGCTTGAAATGTTCGATTGGGTTAAACCTTGAGTGATTTACTACTTGTTGGTTCAGATGAATAAAATCTGATAGTCGAGAAATTTTGTATCCATTGATAAAAGGAGTTTTGGGTATAACACTGATCTAGTTGTTACTCTACGGTTGGTGATGAATGGTTCTAATAAAAGATAAATAAGTATACTAATTGAGTCGACGTTTGGTGACGGTGAATGTTTCCTTAACCATCTCTTTTTTCTTATTTTTTATTATCTTTTTAGTAAATTCATAAACCAATCCCCTTTAGTTTTTTATTTATTTATTCTAGTTTTGTTAATCCAAATAACTTATCAATTACACAGCTTTCCGTGGGAACGATCCTTACTGCCACTATATTACTAGTTAATTAGTGGAATCGAGTAATTTGTTGCACTTAAGACACGCGTCATATATACAATAAAACACTTCCATAATTAAGTTGAAAATGTTCCAATCAAACTAGTTTATCCAAAATCAAATAAGATTAAAAAAAAAAAAAAAACGATGATGCATGTATTTCTCTTCTACTTCTGTAGTTGTCCATGCAATTTTATTCTCAAATTCATAAAGACCTTCAAGCCAGTCACCTGTACATTGAATTGTCATCAAAACAGGTGGGAATCTTTGTAACTTTCTTGTAATGATTAAGTTTACTTTATATCTACGAGCATGATGTGTCTATGTTACTTTTGAGCATGTTTATGTGCAATTGAATGGGTATGTTGCCTGATATAGGAAAGTTCATTTTGTCGACATAGCGAGTAATTTGAACACGTGTAAAATCCTATTTTTTTTATTGTTCAAAGATATACCTTGATACTCAAGGTGAGATCCCAAACCGGAATGTTTGAGAATCTTCTTTTGAGATTTTCAAATTTATATGTTTTATTTTTCCAGCAAGTAAAACATATCTTTGGAAGATATATTAGTAAAGTATACTAATTTGCTTGCTAATATTGAGTTTTCATCCATGAGGGATTTCGGTATAACAGTTGGATATTAGTTGCAATTATACAAAACTGAATATTGGTGCTTATTGCATATCTTAGAATATGTTCATTTATGGAGATTCCTTAGTGTTCAATATACCTTAGTCTATAAATAATGAATTTTATTCGTCTTACAAACTCATCGTGACGCAGGCACTTCATTCTGTAGTCACTGCGGTAGCCGGCTAATAATAATACCTGCAATACTATCTTGGAGAGGAGAGTAACCTAATTAGGCGAAATCTCTTACATCCGCTAGTTTAAAGACTTCTACGGGATCAAGAAGCATCTAGATAGTACCATTGGTGGAAACTAGAATTTGTATTTGTTAAAGCATTGCTCGGTTGAACCCACAAGTTTTGTTATCTCAAGCTTGTTGTCAATGTTAGGTGATCAAACTATATCTTGATTTCTAGTCTACTAAGTCAAGTTTCAGATAAGTTAGAATTGTAGTTGATATCAGAGATGACCCCTGAAGACTTAAAATCGACGAATACATTTGGAGAACTTTTGTATCAGGTATGTGAAGACTGAACCATTCTATTTTACTCATGATACCATCATTCTATCTATTGAGACTATGTCGTATGACTTATAGTAGATTTACAAAGAACATATTTCGAGTCAAGCTTGTCTTGTGAAAAATCTCGAAATATAATTTAGCGATTACATGTTCATAGGTCCTTAACAATATAAGTTCTATGAATTAATTTGTGGATCAATTGAAAATTGCTCATGCAAATGATTATATCACTTGAGAATATTTCAAACATCATAAGAGAGAAATATGAACTTACTGAAATTTCTACTCAGGGTAGGTTGGCGAACCAGTTCGCAAACCATAAATATCTGAGATATATAAATACAGGAAGTTCGGCGAACCAGTTCAAAAACCGCAAGTTCAGTTGGGTACAGTTCACGAACCTGGTTGGTGAACCGTGGTGAACTGATTTTATAAGTTGGATAAATTGGCTAGCAAGTGGCAAACCCAGTTCATGAATTGTGGTCAAATGAGTTCGGTAGTCTAGTATGGTTGGTGAACTCGGTTCACGAACCGTAGCACCCTGACTCGTGAAAAAACCATACGATTGGCGAACCGTTGTACCAACTGTCTTGACAATGTTGAGCAGATGCTTAAAGACTTATTATTTTAATATGTTTAGCACTGCTAGAACTCTCTTAAACACTTCTAAGACTTCATCGATCACTTAAACACTTATGTGTGTTAACTGTGCTTATTTTCATAGGTGTTTAAATGAACATCAAATAGCTTTAGTTCTTTGGCTAAGTTTCCAAACCGAACAACCATTATACACGGTTCAGTAACTGATGTGTTGAAAAAGTGGTAAAAAGGAGTTCGATTCTCAAACTTGTTAAGATTTGATTCAAGTCCTAGTTTTAAATTTAACTAGCAAATATATACAAGGTGATAATAATATAGAGAGAACTGGGACTCCGGATTTCACTATTTTTGTGGATTAGACATTAACTCTAGTCATTTATAGCTCAAACAAAAGAAATATTAACTTTAATTCTTTGCCAAAGTAGATTTCATAAAATATTAGTTGTAGATTATAAGCATGGTGCATCGAAAGTACGTAAGACTAAGCGTAATCCATCAAGTAAACTCACAAGTAATTAAAAGAAATCATAAATCAGTGAAAATCGGTGCAAAAAGTAATAAAAGAATTAATTAAATTACCACAAGGATGAAATCCAGCTTCCTCCATTGTCCCAGTGTTATGGTTTAGCTCTCCATTATTATTACAAATAATGAGAAAATAAATAAAAGAATATCCTAAAACTGGCTACCGGCTCCCGACTCTGAAAACTGACTCCCCTCCTCTGTTTGACGCGCACACGTACATACACGATTTTAGTGAAGCTGTTTCTTGAATTTATTTGTGTCCTTACGTCACGATCACGCCACAATCATGTTACAAATCAATAGCAGTGTGCCATGTTACCATTTCCAACACATTTCTTCCCAAAAATAAGCGTCAAAAAATGACAATTCATGTGCTAATCCAAGTAACAAATGACGACGACATCATGAGAGAAAATAATCTTCTTAATCTTCTGACCATATGTATCATAGTCTAATAGCTTTTAAACTTGCAACATTCTTGTCCAAATGCCAATTGTCCAATAATACACCTTGTACGCGTTGGAAATTCTCAAAATGAAAACAAAATCTAATTAAGTTAACCTGGCTAAATTGGACCTATGCCCATTAATTTGGGCCTACGACTATATGACAAAAAAGGTCATTGAAAAGTAAAAAAATCACCCCTTATCCAATTATTTTAAAAAATGGCTAATTTACTCCTTGATTAATTAGCGTTAATCGGGTGATTAATTGATGTTTAATCAAATTAAACTAAAAATTAACTAATCTTGATTCTTCATCAAAACGTGAAAAAAAATATTCTTTTTTAAAAAATCAAACCAGAATCGGTATATGGTTGTGCTCTCATAAACCTATTCTGGGTTAATTTTTTCAATTCACAAGAAAAAACCAGAATCGGTTTTTACAAATGTACACAAAAAACCGATTATGGGAAAGAAAAAAAATCAAACATAATTTAAATCATACTCGATCTGAAAATGAGTATGATTTCATACTCTATTTCAGTTCGCGTATAAATTCATATACTCATTTTGAGATCGAGTATGAAATCATACTCGTTTTGAAATTGTGTAAAATCATACTCATACTCATTTTCAATTTAGGTATAACCAGAATCGGTTTACACGATACACACATAAAAACCGATTATTGACATTGCGCAACAGGAATCGGTTTATAAAAGTGCTCATGTAATCCGATTCTAACAAAAAAAAGATACAGAAAAATTGTGAATTTTTTCTTACAACAATCGGTTTACTCAACACACATATAAAATCCGATTCTAGCATTATATATCAATAATCGGTTTTTATAAGTGCTAATGTAATCCGATTATGGGCTAAGCAGTTATGAATTCAAATGGTAGACAATCGGGCTATGTGGACATTAACATTGACCGATTCTGGTTCAAATTTCTCGAACCACAAAACATATCTAGGACAATCGGTCTTTGTGGGCATGAACATAAATCTTTTCTATTTGCAATCGGATCACATGTACATTAACGTTAACCGATTCTGGTGAACCCGGAAAAGTTTGATTTCAAAATTTTCAATTTTTGAGCGATTGCATGTTGCTAAAACCTAGTTTAGATTGAGAAGAAGAATCAGTTGAAGTGGAGATGAAAATAAATTTAATTTTGATTTTGATTTTAGTTTTTAGTTTTTAGTTTTTAGTTTTTAGTTTTATGATTTTAGGTTTATGATTTTGATTTTGATTTTGATTTTGGTTTTGGTTTTTAATTTTATGATTTTGATTTTATTTTTTAATTTTATGATTAGGATTTAATGGGTACACATTTGTAGTATTGGTATTTGATAAAGGGTGAGTTGGTGGTTTCATCTCTTAATAATCTTTTTTTGTCCTGTAGTGTAGGCCCAAATTAATGGGCAAAGGCCCCAATTTAGCCAGGTAAGTTAAAGACATTGTTTACTTTTATCCATTCCACTCTCACGTGCACAAGATTTTATTTCCAAATGATACAAATAATTCTGATATCTTGCCTTATTTCGACATTCTTTGACATCCTCTTCCATTTTCACGAGCTAGACTAGATTATATAATTCCAAAAGTAGAACGCCACATTTCCGGAACTCTTATAATTTCCGACAATTCCATACTGCTATAACTAGATTTTATGCCCGTGCTACGTACCGGGTGGACCCAAAAAACCATCACTTTTTACTTTTAACCATTCTTTTAGTTTGACATGATGTGGCTTTGCCTCGCCCGCCGTGCATTTTTATTTGTTGTCAGTGGGGTTTCTCCAGCCCTGTTGTTTAGGATTTTTTTTATTTGGTGTGGCTCGGCTTCGCCTCGTCCCGTCCCAATGCATGCTTAGGATTTCTAATTTGGTGTGGCTCGGCTTCGCCTCTCCCCGTCCCGATACATGTTTACCCGTCTTTGATTTATTATGAGGAATTTCATCTCGAATTGAATGGGTCCTCAACAACAGTTGCAGAGATACGGACGTTTTTAAGCTAAAAAAATCACAATGCATACCTTTTTGAATCCCTGGCTCTTGAAAAATTGATAGTTACTCGCTTCCGTTATGAGGATTGGGGCCATCAACAACCGCTGCAGAGATATGGAGTATGGACGCTTTTAAGCTAATATAATCACAATGTTCCCCGTATGTATTGGACCTAATCTAAAATGATCACAATGATTCCGGTATGTATTAGACTTTTGGTTGTGTTTTCACTTTCTCCCAGATATTTGTTACGACTCTAAAGTAAAACTCGTTGGGTGAACCAAGTTTGATTTGAGTGAACTGTGAGTGAACCCGTTAATTAAAGTAGTATAAACAAATGTGCACTACAATTCCATTTTCCCGTATTGTTATGAGAAAATGGGTCATTTGTCCAAAAAAATTTAAAACACGGTTCAAATGGACGAGTAAAAAAAGTACGGGTGAAATAGCCAAAAAAAAAATAGCAAGGATGAAACTGGATTTCATCCTGGCTTATACTTAAAAAAATAGCAAGGATGAAACTGGATGCATCCTGCGTAAAATAAAAAATAAGAAAAAAAATATTTGAAAATGGACAGTATGGACGCTTTTAAGCTAATATAATCACAATGTTCCCCGTATGTATTGGACTTAATCTAAAATGATCACAATGATTCCGGTATGTATTAGACTTTTGGTTGTGTTTTCACTTTCTCCCAGATATTTGTTACGACTCTAAAGTAAAACTCGTTGGGTGAACCAAGTTTGATTTGAGTGAACTGTGAGTGAACCCGTTAATTAAAGTAGTATAAACAAATGTGCACTACAATTCCATTTTCCCGTATTGTTATGAGAAAATGGGTCATTTGTCCAAAAAATTTAAAACACGGTTCAAATGGACGAGTAAAAAAAAGTACGGGTGAAATAGCAAAAAAAAAAAATAGCAAGGATGAAACTGGATTTCATCCTGGCTTATACTTAAAAAATAGCAAGGATGAAACTGGATGCATCCTGCGTAAAATAAAAAATAAGAAAAAAATATTTGAAAATGGACAGGATGAAACTGGTTACATCCTGCCTATTTTTTAAATTTTTCTCTGAAAACTTAATTCATATTTTGCGCTTCAATTACACGGAACCTCGTGCTTCCAGCAGTTGAATGAAGAATACAATATTTTGTTCCTGCGATAGCTAGTTGTTTATCCGAATTGGCAGTTGAAATGTGAATACGTGCTTACTGCAGAAACTGTGGATACATATGATTCAACTGCCAATCAGGATCGAGCCGCTTAAACTAAGTTAACGCAGATTCCTTTTATGAAGTCAATTTAAGTTAACATGGCAAGAAAATACATACCTCACCAGAATTCTTTCCATGCTCTTCTCTTTATTATCCTGTTGCTGCTTCAAATGTAAAAGAGTCTACCCTCTGTGAAATGTTATCCTCTTGCAACATGGATAACACTTTGATCCAAGTGTACACGAAGCCCATTTTTAATATCTTGTCTGTAAAACCATTATTGAGAATAAGTGAATAACCCTATAATCAAATAAAAATAGCAAAAAGCAAAAACTGTAAAATTAAGCGATAGAAATTGAAATTTTCAAACCCTTACGTTCTGGTATAACATTTTTTGACCTAAAAACCTAGGCATAAATCAATCCAAAGATTTGAGTTGAGTTTATTTACCTTGATAGTGTAAACTTCATCACCATTGTCATTGTTGTAGTACTTAAGATACATCTTTATCTTCTTGATTGATTCTCCAAAGCCTACAATATCTCTATGATTGTTAGCCTCTGATCAATTACATATACCGAATATACCAAAAACGAAAAACTTGAACTAAGAAGAACAAAAAACTTATCGAATAAAACCCTAGGATTTCACAAATAGATTGTACTTCACATCTTCAGCTGTTGGATTTTCTGGGGCATTATAATTAGGGATGCACATGGGACGGTACGGGCCGGTTCTCTTATGGAACCGGTCCCTGTACTTGGTGTTGACCGGTACCTCATTTTGAGGACCGGTCCCTGTGTACTGTACACAGTGTTGTACCGGTACTCCGGTACCGGTCCGGTACAAGTACGGCACCGGGATTTTTACCCTAAGTCAAGATAAATCAAATCAGAACTAGGAAGCCATTAACAGGAAACCAAAGAATCAATTTTTCAACTTGAATCCCTGTTAACTCACGGGTTTGAGCAAAACTTAATGTGCCACTAACATAGTGAATAATAATTTCAATTTAGTATTACAATCTTGATCATTCAAGATGCTCTTCAAATCCAACAACAAATACACTTTACTAATCAAGTACTAAATATCAACAATTTCCCATATCTATGTTCTTCTCGACCTAATTCAACGCCACCAAGAGTACCTGTGCTTGATTTCCTTCTCAATTTATCAAATCTCATCAATAACAGCAGATCCAATCTCCTCTAATCCCAAATTTCTCCACCATTTCTTCCATTTGATGTGATTCACCATCAATCCATCTTCTCTGTGTTGTTCAATTTAGCACTAGTAACAACATTGGTACACTTCAAGATCGTTAACCCTTTAATTAATTGGCGAATCTAAAAAACCCCTCTTCTGAATTTACTTAAAACAACACCAGATCTACTTCTTGACTGTATCTTTGCTCCAATTCCTTCTTCCACTCATTTCCTCGCTGATTTCATCATTTCTCCATCTCCGACAAACCCTCAATTCGTCAGCAACATCAACAATGCCTCCATCTCAAATTCTCAGCAAAACCATCTTTACTTCTTTTGATTTGCAGCTTCAGAACTTACAACTCGTGACCAGTAGCCTCCATGGATAAGAACAAGATCAGTTCATGTGCCATCAAAACCTGACCTTACAACCTTACCTTCGAAAATGTCTCTTTAACATCTCGCCATGGATAAGAAGAAGAAAGAAAGAAAAAGAATGATGAGTGAAATCAGTTTCTCAGAGTTAGAGATTAACTATTAGGGTTCTCTAAATTGAACGGATAAGATTAAAAATAGTAAAGATCTTAACGGCTAATATCAACCGGTACATATGGTCCGGTTCAAGTCCGGTCCCCCTCAAGAACCGGTGTCTGTACCGGTCTATCCCGGTTCTCAACTTCCAGTACCGGTCCCTGTACCGGCTAGACCGGTCCCGGTCCGGTTCCGGTTCGGTATTTTCGGTTCCACTCCGGTCCAGGTCATCTCAACCGGTTCTTGTGCAGCCCTAATTATAATAAGATTTTCTGGGTAGTTTCTCTCAATCACGATGGTTGTGAAACAATTAATGGTCTGGTTCTAGGGTTTTTTTGTTTTTTCTTTCTCTCCAGACGGAAGTTTTTGTAGAGAAGAAAACCTATCTAGCGTTTTTTTTTTTTTTTTTTTTTTTTTCTTTTGGTTTCCGGGATGATAAATATAAAAATTAATTTTTTTAGCGAAAAAACGCCTTGTTTTTCTCTTCTTTGAGTAAAAGTGGAACGGAGCAATTCTGTGTGAGGGTGAGGGTCACCGTTCAACGTGGAGCCTAATGACCTAAGGCTTTTAAAGGAGTTAGATTCCATTTGAACCGTTTTTTTTTTTGGGACTACTCAAAAATGGAGCGGGACTACTTTGTGATAGGAATGTCTACCCTATACTTATAAGGGGTGTCCTAAAGTGTGAAAATGACTAACCTACCCTTAACCTAATTAAAATTAAAACTAATATATATATATAACCTAATCTAAATTATTAACAAAACAAAATCAAAATTATAACAAATCCATTACTTTTAATTTTTCACAAATCCGTTACTATTAGATAGAGGGTTCATTTCCTTCTCTTCTTTCCGCTTCATCGTCTCGATTCAAAAAAAAATCCACAAACTCATTACTTGGTTGAAAAAATGAGTAGTAATCATCAAAATGAGTTGAAATGGAAGTTGCAGAGAGAAGTTCGGCTAGGAATTATGTGAGACAGTTTGTCGAACTAGCCGAACTCAGCTTTAATGGAGTTTTTTCTTTCAGAGAAAAGTTCGGTTACCTCGTAAAAAAATTCCCAACCGAACTTTTAGTTCGGTTACGTCGCAACTTTTTTTTCCTTTTTTTTCCTAGCCGAACTTTTAGTTCGGTTACGTCGCAATTTTTTTCTCCTAACCGAACTTTTCTCTGAAAACTTATATATTGAGTTCGGTTACGTCGAATTTTCTTTTTCCCAGCCAAACTTTTAGTTCGGTTACGTCGCAACTTTTTTTTTCCTAACCGAACTTTTCTCTGAAAGCAAAAAATCCATTAAAGTTGAGTTCGGCTACCTGTGTCTTCAGAACCATTAGCCGAACTACACTTGCAGATGAGTTCGACTACCTGTTCTTCGGATGTCGTAGCCGAACTTTACTTCCATGGTCGAAATCAGTTTATAAATTTTTCATTTTTTCGAAAGTTTTTTCCAATTCAAGCAACATTAACTAAATTTGAAGTATACCTAAGTACCCAAAACCCTCATTTCGAAATCAACCATCTTAAAAACAAAACAAAAAACAAAACAAAACAAAACCCCCTTCTTCTCAAAAATTATTCTTCTAAAAACACTCAACTAATTAATCAAACCTCACTAATTAATCATTACACCAACACTAATTAATCATTACACTAACTAATTTAATTACCAATGGCAAGTTTGGTATTTAAAAAAAAACTTAGATAAGGGGTGACTCATTATTACTTCTAATATCCACCCAAAAAATTGAAGAGTAGTCCCCCTCCATTTTTGAGTAGTCCCCAAAAAATGGTTCTTCCATTTACTGTCTAGCCCAATCTTACTTCATTAGCCATGGCCCATTTACTCCATAGTCCATATTCTCTACGAACTAGCCTAAATTTTAGTCGTTTTCTTCACCAGAGCCGATTTATTGACGTGCCTACATAATAAATACCGAAATTAGTATAAAAATAAGCACTAACAATATAAATCATCGGGACTAATAAAGACACGGAAATGTGTCTATCAAATATCCCCAAACTTATATTTTTCCAGCCCTCGGGCAAAACCAATAAAAATAAAAATCCTAACTCACTGTCGCAGGTATCGCGATTGTACTTAGCATGTGCAACAAACCTTTGAACCCATAGGTGTCCCTATCAGACGAGTTATAGTTTATACATGTGCAGAACCTTGGAACGACACTAAACAATCTCCTTGGTTGGCAGGAGGAAGTACCCTGACTACAGGAGGAATTACCCTGATGTGAATGACAGAGCTCTACTCATATAGTTACATCTGTATTCAGAATCAAACAAATCACATGGATAGATTGAGAAGATCGATATACAGAAAAAAAAAGTAGATGTTTTTTTGATGTTGACTAAGGTGAACGGTGTTTCCCATATCTATCTGAAGGCCACTTCCAGGATGAACCTATGAATCCTAATGGACTGAGATACTGGTCTGAACTAATATCAATACAAGTAGCATATACAAGGGGACCAATGATCGATAATCCTAATTCTAGATCAACTCAGCTAGCATATACAAGGGAACCATCGGTCGATTTTATTGACAATAATAATAATTTTTTTTTTTAAGAATTAACAACATGATTAGTTCTTTCAGATCCAAGCGCATGCTTCTTGTCAGCAGATTACATGGTAATTCCCATGGATCCTGCGTTCCACGCTTGTTTTGGCGACGAAGATAGGGAGAACACATACATATTGTTATCCAAGTGTTAATCTTTTATATATATATATATATATATATTTATTCCGATTGGCTGGTCTATTTTTTTTATTTTTTTGAAACTCAATCACTCTACTTCATCCCAGTGGTGATAACAATTCGATGTGTGTGCCCCACCCACCAAATCACTTAGAGAAACATATAAGTTTTCAAAAAAAATAAAATAAAAAGCAGAAAGTAATAAGGACTCAACGATATATGGCGAAACTACCATGTTATTTCTAACACCTGGGCTCTGTGCTTTTATGAATTAGACTTTATTGTTGGTTCCTTAACTCCTACAACCAAGATGCTTCCATCCACCTAGATTGGTTAGTGCTATCCTTAATTGGCACAAATTTCTAGGCTCTGGAGTTTATATATAAATCCAACTAAAAAGTTTCTCCCATACCCCCAAACTTAAATCTAACATTGTCCTCAATGTTTTAAAGATGGAATTAAAAGCATGAACAATGAGAAATTGTTACCATTTGAAGCGAAGGAAATAAGGAAGCATATTACCATGTTGCATGAGCATGGGTTACCTAGCTCCCAAGAAGTGATAAGTTTAAATTCTTCAGCCAGACCAAGAAAGGATTAGTCACCTCATAGAATCATAAATTAATAGCCAGATTAACTGTGGATCATCTGCATCGTGTTATCAAAGATAAAATGAAACTGCAATAAACCAAGAAAATAAACAAATAAAGCACACCCTTGTCTAGTTTCCTGTTTAAGACAACTACATCTAGTTGTGGTTCGGGTTTAGGCTCTATGAAAGGGTCTAAATAAAATATTTTTATGGGCTGGATTCCCTTATAAGCAGGATCTATAGGATCAGGTTGTAGAGTCTGGAAAAACATAGAAGTACATAATAATAACCTGAGTAATTGTGGATCCTTAAAGTCAATCATATTTTACTCGCACAGTTAACCACAATGAGAGTGGCGGCCATTCTTAAGAAAATGTGTCAATTCTAATTTTTTAAAGTACTTAGGCTTAGTTTCAAAACTTAATAACCGACACATTCGAAACTCATACGTTACCACAATTGGTTGAAAAGTTTTTGGTGGGAAAACAAAATCAATCTGGGTATCATAGCCTGGGTAAACCATATCATCCCGAGGATGGGTTTCTAACAACTAAACTTCTTTATGGACCTCGTTAGGTTCAGGAAAATGTGTATGAAGATAATCTTTTAAAATGGTTATAGAACATATGTCAAGTCCCAAGTGAGGGACCTTTCTAAGAGTTAAAGCACATGGAGAATGATAATCACCCCCAAACTTAGAGTTTTCAGTGTCTCTAGAAAGACTAGTCACAACCTTCCTAATTTTTAGGTTATCAGATTCCTAAAAATGGTCAATTGATTCTTCTAAGTCAGGCACATCCTAAATCATCTCGACAAGTTCATCTTCTTTTTCTAAGATTGTTGTTTCTAAATCGTTAGACTCAAAATAAACATGTTCCTCTAAACCATCATTGGCTTCGTAATCAAAAGGAAATACTACATCGTCTAAAATGGTGGTATTTCTGCTCAAATCCATGTCCTTTTGAACAAGTGAATAATAATCATTAAAATTATTTGGATTCGAACTAGAAACAACATTATAAAGCTCAATTGGAGTAACAAATTCCTGATCATTATGCCTAAATATTTCAGATTCTTCATCAGCACTATCCTCATCATAATCCTCATTATAATAACATGAAAATGGTTGAACCTCATTTAAACATGTAGTGTTACTAATTCTAACCTCGTCATCTTGATTATTTGGATAACTATCTTCATTTGCAAGGGTACTATTGGAAACACTATTTCGAGTAGTTCTTTTACGCGCTTCCAACAAAAGCCTCTGAGTCGACTCACATGACTTCCTGATGGTATCATGTAAACAAGGTTCACTCATGGTTGTAATACTTTCGTCCATGACTAAGTTATTCATTTCAGATAATTTACGTGTCGACTCTTGTAACTTACGTATCGACTCGACTGACTTATGTGTCGACTCTAGTACATCAGAGATATAAGAATTTTACTCATATGATCGGTGCGCGTGTGGATAGTAATTGGGATCACCATAATATGAACCATAACCTTCAAAAGGATGGCGTTCCCAAACACTATTTACAGTATGGTCATAAAAGGAATAATATCCATGTTGCTCAGTCGAATATTCACTGTATTGGCTATTACAATACCAGTTCGACATATTCTTTGCACGTGCAAATGGAAATACTGTGATTCTCTATTTTTGGTAGGCTTGGGTTACCTTTAGAAAAATATACCTACAGTCAGAGACTGGTCAAAGGTACGAGGCTAAGGCTTGCAGTGTTTCGGATGATAACGCCCAGATGGTTCACCGTACTAAACCACGTGTTTTCCTACTAATCGGTGCCAGACGATGCAATATGATGTGCACGTGTGCTTTCGTGTTTGTGTTTGTGTTTGTGTTTGTGTTTGTGTTTGTGTTTGTGTTTGTGTTTGTGTTTGTGTTTGTGTTTGTGTTTGTGTTTGTGTTTGTGTTTGTGTTTTTTTTTTTTTTTTTGAATCAAAAAATACAAACAAGCAAATAAAATATAAAGATTCCAAAAAAAAAATCTAACAAAAAAAGTTTTGAATTTTATGCTCTTTTATAGGCAAGTCCAACTTTCCACCTTTAGTTTCCTGGAAAAATTTGCACACCAAAGACAAAAATACCCAGAGTAAAATCTAAAGAAACAAAATAAAATAAACCTAAAATAAACCTAAAATAAATAAAATCTGAAACCTAACCTAAAAAAAAATTCGCGTCGGCGGCGCCAAAAATTGATGTGTTGTAGAAAGTGGTAAAAAAGAGTTCGATTCTCAGACTTGTTAAGATTTGATTTGAGACCTAGTTTTAAATTTAACTACAAATATATACAAGGTGATAATAATATGGAGAGAAACTGGGACTCCAAATTTCACTATTTTTCATATTCATGTGGATCAGACATTAACTCTAGTCATTTATAGCTCAAACAAAAGAAATATTAACTTTAATTCTTCGCCAAAGTAGATTTCATAAAATATCAGTTGTAGATTATAAGCATGGTGCATCGAAAGTACATAAGACTAAGCATACTCCATCAAATAAAATCACAAGCAATTAAAAGAAATCATAAATCGGTGAAAATCGGTGCAAAAAGTAGTAAAAGAATTAATTAAATTACACAAGGATGAAATCCAGCTTCATCCATTATCCCGGTGTTATGGTTTAGCTCTCCATTATTACAAATAAAGAGAAAAGAAATAAAAGAATATCCTAAAACTGGCTACCGGATCTGAAAAATTGACTCCCCTCCTCTGTTTGACGCACACATATATATATATATATACATGCTTTTAGTGAAACTGTTTCTTGAATTTAATTCTGTCCTTACGTCACGAGCACGCCACAATCATGTTACAAGTGTGCCATATCACCATTTCCAACACATTTCTTCCCAAAAGTGAGCGTCAAAAAATGACAACTATGTTATAAATGTGTAATTATGTTAAGAATATCTAGGGTGAATCTCATTTATTACTGGGATGCCCTTGTGTCTAGCCCTATAAATAGAGGCTCTAATGTTTGTATATGGTACTCATGAATAGTATATCTCCCCTATTCTTCTCTCTACTTTGTGTTTCTTGTTCTATGTCTTCTATATCACAAGACGTTATCATGCACGAAGCTCTACCGCTTAGTCGTATAATTTTTATTTAGATATTAACCTAACACGACAAACATTAAAAAAAAAAAACATTAGCAGAAAAGTTGATCAAGGAAACAATTTTCTCTTACCAGAAGACTATTTTATTATTTTGTTTTCAATCTTTCATTATCTATTTCTTTTAGTTACTGTACAGATGAACATCATACTAACTATTGTTTTGTTTGGTTTAGATTTGTGCGTGGGATGATTTTTGAAATTCCCATAGCAACACCTGGACGTTTCTATCCCAAGAAACATGGTCTAGATATATTATATTGTTGGATGGCGTTTCAACTACCACGATGTACATTATTGGTAGATTTGTTTTATGTATCTCTTTTGTTTTTGTTTTTACAATTATATCTTCTTAGCTACAGTTATATATTTTTTAAGTTACTCGTTGTAATTATATGGTTGGTTATGGGTGATCAGTTTTGGGTTCCTTTCTTCTCTTATCCCTCTTTCTGGAAGTCAACGGAAGATAGTTTACGGTTTCTATTCCCTAATGAAATCGTAATCACCAAAATTGATATTTTCTTCTCTAATTTTTTTTTATAGAGAAAAAAAAATCATCTGAAAACGGTTTACAGTTTCTATTCTTTTAATGAAACTGTAATCATTAAAGATTGGTGTTATTTGATGAGCACGAAAGTGCGACGCATTTTCACCCATAGATACATTAGCTGGGACTCATTTTATCACTAATAAACTTGTTTGTAGGTGTTTTTGTGAAATAAGCTCTTATGGAGAAAGTTGCTCGAAAAGTGGTTTTTGTACCCCGGAGGACACATGTTATTCGGACTCTCAATGTTGGTTAAGGGACACCTCAATTACTAAGGGATGGTAATATGGTTGGTTTTGAAGAAAAAGGAAGATTACATTCAAACAGGGCCGTATATTCTCTTGAGATATTATCGGATTTATGTGGAAGATTTTAGAAGAGATTTGGTTGGAATTAGATTGGTATTGATTCTTCGCATCAAAACAAGTATGCGGTAAATGCTTTTGTTTCGTAAAAGGAATGATATATTTTCGGTTTGAAGAAAACAGGAAAGAAGATATTTTGAAGTTAAATCAAATAATTTTGGTTCAGATAATATTCCTGAGAGTATATTTTGCATTGATGGAAAGATTCGACAACCTATTTAGTGTAGAAGATGGGGAAAAATCTCCGTAATTTTCGGGAAAAAGGAAAGAAAAATATTCCGAGCTAATGCCGAGTAATGGAGAAGATTTCGAAGTAATGAGGGGATATTCTTGGTCCCGTCGAGTATATAAAGGTTGTTTGGGTGTTATAGAGTGGCTATCGAGAGTTTGGGGAGAATTATTAGTTTTCTTTAATAAAAACGCCATTTGAGCTATGAATTATATTTTTGAGTGTGTTTTTATCATGAGAAACTAAACCCCTACACCTGGGTCGACGGAGGAAGCCGAATTTCATACATGGGTGAATTTATTTTATTCTTTATATGACTTTTGCATTTATTTTAAATTGTTTTATGATTTGAAAAAATTAGTTATCATTTTATTAGATGGGTCATGCTTGCTTAGATGTTTGATGTCCCATGCTTACGATTTATAACTAATGTTTGGAGAATCTACATTGGCAAAAATAAGAGTCCTTGTTGTTTTGTTTATTGAGCGATAATTCTTTGAAGAATAATAATTGAACCTATTAATATGAATGCAGTGGAATCCTAGACCCAGTGACTCTCGCTTTTGTTTATTATTTTCGTTGAACCTTTAAATTTAATCTCAACAACTTCCGAGTGAACGACAACCTATTTACTACAACGGACAAATTAAAAACTCTATTAATTTTGGCGCCGCCAACGCGGATTTGTTTTTAGATTAATTTTTAGGTTTTTTTTTTTATTATTTTATTTTGTACAGTATTTCTTTTTCCTTTTTATGCGTTTCTTTTTGTATTTCTTTTCAGGGAATTTTTGAGGATGATGACTTCTTCTGAGGAGACGTCACCTACGATGACGCTGGCAGAATATAAGCGTAGAAAGTCAAATTATCAGGAAACCTCATCTGAGATGACGCTTGCTCAATATATGCGTAGGCAATGGTATGGAGTTTCTGCTCCACATGAGGTAAGTGAAGAATCACATGAAACTATATATGAGAAGTATTACAAACACACACCGCCTAGTTTGGAACAAAGATTGAGAATTCTAGAATGCCAAAGATTATTTAATGATGATGATGATGATGATCAGTCTTATAGTGACTCTCTGTTCCAAACAGAACGTATAGATGACCTTGTGGATGATTATGTGGATGATTCGCCTAATTCCATAGATGAGTCTACCTCACAAGATCATTCACCCGACTTAGAGGTTGTTTCTAGACCACTAGACTTCCAAAAGTTGCCTAATTTAGGGTTAGAATTGTGTGCTTCTAAAGTATTGTTGGATTACTTTGCATCTAAGTACCCAGATGATTTGCCTATTTCTAATACCGTGCATGAGCCAGTTGAAATTTTCCCAGTCTTAATAGAATCCCCATACTTTGTTCTTTACGCACTTCCATGTGCAGTAAAAACTTGGTTTAGGGGTAAATTTTATTTTCTGACGGTTTCAGTGTCCCTATTTTTTCATAAAATAATTGTGAAGCTGTCGTTTGTAAATATTGTATTTTGGGTCGATCCCCAAGTTTTCAGGTTATTAGTGTATGGGGATCCGTTTTTGTACATTTCAGTAGGTATAATTATTTATTTATTTATTTATTTTTATTTTATTTTTGAATTTCCCATCTTAATTTTTACGTTGGATGACTCAATTACATTGAGGACAATGTAATATTTAAGTGTGGGGGAGTGGGTATTAACTTTTTCTTTTAATTTTTTCAGGAATTTTCTTGCGTATTGTGGCCAGCTCTTGAGCGGGTCTAAAAAGATAATAAAAATTTTAATATTATGACCAGCTGTGTAGCGGGTCTTAAAAAAAATAATAATAATAATATTATAGTTGTTAAGCTTATGACCAGCTGTGTAGCGGGTCTATTTTTATGTATTTCCTTATTATGACCAGCTGTGTAGCGGGTCTTTTCTTTTTTCTTCCATGTTATGACCAGCTGTGTAGCGGGTCTTAAAAAAAAAGAAAAAAAAATTGTGTCGCGTCTTATATATGGCATTTGTCATGACCAGCTGTGTAGCGGGTCTAAATCTCTCTTATTATATGACCAGCTGTGTAGCGGGTCAATTTTCTGTTTTGCTCGAGGACTAGCAAAATGTAAGTTTGGGGGATTTTGATGAGCACGAAAGTGCGACGCATTTTCACCCATAGATACATTAGCTGGGACTCATTTTATCACTAATAAACTTGTTTGTAGGTGTTTTTGTGAAATAAGCTCTTATGGAGAAAGTTGCTCGAAAAGTGGTTTTTGTACCCGGAGGACACATGTTATTCGGACTCTTAATGTTGGTTAAGGGACACCTCAATTACTAAGGGATGGTAATCGGGTTGGTTTTGAAGAAAAAGGAAGATTACATTCAAACAAGCCGTATATTCTCTTGAGATATTATCGGATTTATGTGGAAGATTTTAGAAGAGATTTGGTTGGAATTAGATTGGTATTGATTCTTCGCATCAAAACAAAGTGGCGGTAAATACTTTTGTTTCGTAAAAGGAATGATATATTTTCGGTTTGAAGAAAACAGGAAAGAAGATATTTTGAAGTTAAATCAAATAATTTTGGTTCAGATAATATTCCTGAGAGTATATTTTGCATTGATGGAAAGATTCTGACAACCTATTTAGTGTAGAAGATGGGGAAAAATCTCCGTAATTTTCAGAAAAAGGAAAGAAAAATATTCCGAGCTAATGCCGAGTAATGGAGAAGATTTCGAAGTAATGAGGGGATATTCTTGGTCCTGTCGAGTATATAAAGGTTGTTTGGGTGTTATAGAGTGGCTATCGAGAGTTTGGGGAGAATTATTAGTTTTCTTTAATAAAAACGCCATTTGAGCTATGAATTATATTTTTGAGTGTGTTTTTATCATGAGAAACTAAACCCCTACACTGGGTCGACGGAGGAAGCCGAATTTCATACATGGGTGAATTTATTTTATTCTTTATATGACTTTTGCATTTATTTTAAATTGTTTTATGATTTGAAAAAATTAGTTATCATTTTATTAGATGGGTCATGCTTGCTTAGATGTTTGATGTCCCATGCTTACGATTTATAACTAATGTTTGGAGAATCTACATTGGCAAAAATAAGAGTCCTTGTTGTTTTGTTTATTGAGCGATAATTGCTGAAGAATAATAATTGAACCTATTAATATGAATGCAGTGGAATCCTAGACCCAGTGACTCTCGCTTTTGTTTATTATTTTCGTTGAACCTTTAAATTTAATCTCAACAACTTCCGAGTGAACGACAACCTATTTACTACAACGGACAAATTAAAAACTCTATTAATTTTGGCGCCGCCGACGCGGATTTGTTTTTAGATTAATTTTTAGGTTTTTTTTTTTTATTATTTTATTTTGTACAGTATTTCTTTTTCCTTTTTATGCGTTTCTTTTTGTATTTCTTTTCAGGGAATTTTTGAGGATGATGACTTCTTCTGAGGAGACGTCACCTACGATGATTTGGAGAATATAAGCGTAGAAAGTCAAATTATCAGGAAACCTCATATGAGATGACGCTTGTTGAATATATGCGTAGGCAGTGGTATGGAGTTTCTGCTCCACATGAGGTAAGTGAAGAATCACATGAAACTATATATGAGAAGTATTACAAACACACACCGCCTAGTTTGGAACAAAGATTGAGAATTCTAGAATGCCAAAGATTATTTAATGATGATGATGATGATGATCAGTCTTATAGTGACTCTCTGTTCCAAACAGAACGTATAGATGACCTTGTGGATGATTATGTGGATGATTCGCCTAATTCCATAGATGAGTCTACCTCACAAGATCATTCACCCGACTTAGAGGTTGTTTCTAGACCACTAGACTTCCAAAAGTTGCCTAATTTAGGGTTAGAATTGTGTGCTTCTAAAGTATTGTTGGATTACTTTGCATCTAAGTACCCAGATGATTTGCCTATTTCTAATACCGTGCATGAGCCAGTTGAAATTTTCCCAGTCTTAATAGAATCCCCATACTTTGTTCTTTACGCACTTCCATGTGCAGTAAAAACTTGGTTTAGGGGTAAATTTTATTTTACGACGGTTTCGGTGTCCCTATTTTTTCATAAAATAATTGTGAAGTTTTGTCGTTTGTAAATATTGTATTTTGGGTCGATCCCCAAGTTTTCAGGTTATTAGTGTATGGGGATCCGTTTTTGTACATTTCAGTAGGTATAATTATTTATTTATTTATTTATTTTTATTTTATTTTTGAATTTCCCATCTTAATTTTTACGTTGGATGACTCAATTACATTGAGGACAATGTAATATTTAAGTGTGGGGGAGTGGGTATTAACTTTTTCTTTTAATTTTTTCAGGAATTTTCTTGCGTATTGTGACCAGCTCTTGAGCGGGTCTAAAAAGATAATAAAAATTTTAATATTATGACCAGCTGTGTAGCGGGTCTTAAAAAAATAAAAAAAATAAATTATTATAGTTGTTAAGCTTATGACCAGCTGTGTAGCGGGTCTATTTTTATGTATTTCCTTATTATGACCAGCTGTGTAGCGGGTCTTTTCTTTTTTCTTCCATGTTATGACCAGCTGTGTAGCGGGTCTTAAAAAAAAAGAAAAAAAAAATTGTGTCGCGTCTTATATATGGCATTTGTCATGACCAGCTGTGTAGCGGGTCTAAATCTCTCTTATTATATGACCAGCTGTGTAGCGGGTCAATTTTGTTTTGCTCGAGGACTAGCAAAATGTAAGTTTGGGGATTTTGATGAGCACGAAAGTGCGACGCATTTTCACCCATAGATACATTAGCTGGGACTCATTTTATCACTAATAAACTTGTTTGTAGGTGTTTTTGTGAAATAAGCTCTTATGGAGAAAGTTGCTCGAAAAGTGGTTTTTGTACCCCGGAGGACACATGTTATTCGGACTCTCAATGTTGGTTAAGGGACACCTCAATTACTAAGGGATGGTAATCTGGTTGGTTTTGAAGAAAAAGGAAGATTACATTCAAACAGGGCCGTATATTCTCTTGAGATATTATCGGATTTATGTGGAAGATTTTAGAAGAGATTTGGTTGGAATTAGATTGGTATTGATTCTTCGCATCAAAACAGTGGCGGTAAATGCTTTTGTTTCGTAAAAGGAATGATATATTTTCGGTTTGAAGAAAACAGGAAAGAAGATATTTTGAAGTTAAATCAAATAATTTTGGTTCAGATAATATTCCTGAGAGTATATTTTGCATTGATGGAAAGATTCGACAACCTATTTAGTGTAGAAGATGGGGAAAAATCTCCAGTAATTTTCGAGAAAAAGGAAAGAAAAATATTCCGAGCTAATGCCGAGTAATGGAGAAGATTTCGAAGTAATGAGGGGATATTCTTGGTCATGTCGAGTATATAAAGGTTGTTTGGGTGTTATAGAGTGGCTATCGAGAGTTTGGGGAGAATTATTAGTTTTCTTTAATAAAAACGCCATTTGAGCTATGAATTATATTTTTGAGTGTGTTTTTATCATGAGAAACTAAACCCCTACACTGGGTCGACGGAGGAAGCCGAATTTCATACATGGGTGAATTTATTTTATTCTTTATATGACTTTTGCATTTATTTTAAATTGTTTTATGATTTGAAAAAATTAGTTATCATTTTATTAGATGGGTCATGCTTGCTTAGATGTTTGATGTCCCATGCCTACGATTTATAACTAATGTTTGGAGAATCTACATTGGCAAAAATAAGAGTCCTTGTTGTTTTGTTTATTGAGCGATAATTGCTGAAGAATAATAATTGAACCTATTAATATGAATGCGGTGGAATCCTAGACCCAGTGACTCTCGCTTTTGTTTATTATTTTCGTTGAACCTTTAAATTTAATCTCAACAACTTCCGAGTGAACGACAACCTATTTACTACAACGGACAAATTAAAAACTCTATTATTATTGCAATATAATTACCTTTATGGTAAATAATCACGTGCATGGTTGAAAAACCTACGGCCAATTCGATTTGGTATTTTTGTCTGGTAGACAAAGATCATGTGATTTAGCCATATGGTTTCTATTTTTTATTTTTTTTTACAAGAAACCCTTTGTCAGCGATAAGATGGATTTTCCATATGCGATGACTATATAAAGTGATTGTTTCTTTATGTCGTCGATCAATTTTGATATATCATTTAAATCAATTGGAATTGATTTTCTCTATCGATTCTTCGAGATGAGATGTAAATAAATTGGCATACTAAATTATTTTTAAGCCAATGGTGTTATTTCTTGCAAGGAGCATTGACTGATTTCTATTCCCTACAAGAAACCATCATTACTCAACCACAAAGTAGATTTTTTCCAAAGAGAATAACGATAATAATTTCTTAATGTTCTTAAAAAGAAACATTTTCTCTATCGACCAAAGAATGAGATGTCGTTATTGACCAATTACACGATTACACGTACCAACGAAATGAGGAATTGCTGCATTCCCGAGGGATATTGAGCAATTTTGATTTTCCTCATGGTAATTATTCTCCAAATTTGAAATTGTTCCACTTGTAGTTGGAATTGGACAAATCAAAGGGTGCTCACCCCGCTTGTTAGCCTATATAATTAGTCCTTGAGCAATTTAATCGATCTTTCTATAAATTTCTTTTGCTAACATAAGTGTCCATAATTTTATTCTAATTCTATTTTTTGGAGAGTTTGCATATTTTTTATGCTTTGTATCAATTAATTTTGGGTTCCAAACGTAATCCATGGTTGATGTTAAATATGTATGTCTATTAAGACTACATTTTTTTTTATGTCGAAAGATATATTTTATAAAAAGTATATGTCTCGAATTAATCGGATAATACTTTATGAAACTTGTTTTCGTATATATGAGATAAAAGTATTTCCGCCATAATCAGGGGGGAGACTATACACTACCGGACGTTGGTGTTCATTAGCTTAAAAGTTATATCAATTTCTCTCCCATCACTGATAGGTGTCTAAAACACCTAATTTACTATTCAGTAGTTACGCTTTCTTTGATATTTTTCTTGTGAATTATGTATCTTATGTGTGTTTTTGAGTTATTAGGTACTCTAGAGTCGCATGGAGCAAAAAGAAGTGGAAATGGCTACAAAAGTGAAGTCACAAGTGAAGAAGGGCCAAAGACCCATTGGAACTCGTTCAAATACAAGATTTCTACTTTTCATTGTGTAGAGGACGAGAAGATGAAGACGGTGGCGAAAGAACGGAGTCATTCTGAGTTCGTATGAAGAAGTTATGAGCAAAACAAGAACTCACAAGCAAAGGGCAAAATGGTCATTATATGGGAAAGTACTATTGGTAACCCCACTGTACGTTAAGGGGTAGCCATTGTGTTAAGGGACTGCAACAAGGGTGGCCCATATCCATCAGTCGGGCGCCTAAATACGGCTGTACTACAACCTTATCACCTAAGTCGAGAAGAAGAAAATCATTTTCTTCCCCAAATTCAGTCTGTTACTTCCATGAGAGACTCGAGAGCAGATTCACGTAGAGATTGAAGCCAAAAGAACAATGGATAGAAGTTAATCTGTGATGTGAGTTTGTACTATCAGTCCAGAGAGAGAATCAAAGAAAATAACGGAGTTGCGATTGGTGGACTGATTGATTAATGAATCTGTGATGTTCTAGGTTTACAGGTTAGGGTTCAGAGAAGTAGATGAGAGCAATTGGTTTACATGGGTTCGTGGTTGCTATTGAGAAGACAGGGTTTCTGAAATTGGGGATTTAATGTTGATGATGTTGGGAATTTCAGCAAGAACAGATTGGAGGAGAATTTGAGAGAGTTACGGGGGCTGAGATTGATTCTACAGTCGGTAATGGAGTTTGAGATAAATTATGGTTTTCATTCATGAATTAGAAGACGGGTCTGGTTGTTTGATTAAGGCTTGTGCTGATAAGGGACGGATTGTTACTGTGGTTGGGTATGAGATGGGGAAGTTGATGAATGCAAGAAGGGTTTGTTGGTTTCTAGAGTTGCAGTGAGCTCAATTGGTTTGCTGCTGAATTGTGAGAGAATGAATATGATGGTTCTGGTGATGTGCAGCTATACAACTGAGTTAGCTGGTGTTGGTTCAGGGCAAGTATTGAGCAAGAGGTTTGGTGCTGATGGAGTTAGGGTTTCACAGGTGGAGTTATTGCTGCCTGAGTTGATTTGATAGCTTTGGAGTCTGGGCATGATGGTGATGAAGGGTGGAATTGAATCTGCAGAGTTGTTGAGGCAGTATGGCAGGATGTTGAACTGAGCTGAAATGAAGCCGTTTAATGAATGTTAGGAATTATCACAGGTGGAGTTAGAAGCTGATGTTGTGTGAGTACAAGATGGAGAATGGTGCAGGCCTGAACTGCAGGAAATGGGAGATTGCAGGTGCAGCCACTGATACTTGCTGCGGATAAGCAACACGGATAGTGCAGGTGCAAGCTGCAGTGAACTCGGCGGTGTGCATGAGAACTGGAATCGCAGGAAGAAGTAGCTGGAGAGGTCTGAGACAGTTGAAGCTGCTTATAGACAGGATGGTGAACCATGGCTGTGAAAGTGCAGTGATCAATGGAGACGGATACGACTTGTTGGACTCGGATAACGTTGGTCGAAGTCAGGGAAGGTACAACTCGAGCTGGCAGTGTTAACGAGTATTGGGTGCTACTTGATTCTCGGTGATTGTATCTGTTGAAGAGTGCTTATGATGAAAATAGAAGATATTGGCAGAAATGTGTTAGAATGAATGGGTCTGCTGCTTTATGTGATAATGGTGACGAATATCGGTCCAAGGTGTTTGAGAACTCGAGCTTGCTACCATTGTAAATGGAGTTCTGGAGCTGTAAATGATGGATATTAGATGAGAATGAATTGAATATGGTTGGTTGAGATAAGTGGAAGTCGCAACATTAAACTAGTGAATAGCAACAAGGAATGGTGAAGTGTGGGTGCAACTCAATTGGTGGCTTAAGGCTATGATGCTGGTGCTGCAATGAAACAAAGGGAGTGAAGGAGTTGGTTTGTGAGTTAGCCGCTGATAGCTAGGGACATGTAATGTGCTTGCAGGGTGTTGGCGCGAGCCAGTGAAGCAATGGCTCAATTTGCAGTTGCAGGTACATGAGCTGGTAATGCAGAGATGGAGGTGCCTTGGCATGGGATTGTTATGAATGAGCTGCTGCCATATGAACCTGTTGTTGAGATGCAGTAAGCAGGTTATGGAGTTACTCATGAGCTGAGGCAATGAAGCACTGATGGTATTGAATTGAGAATGAAGCTGGATGGCAGTGAATGAAAGATTGCTGATGAGTGCCAAATAGTGCATATTTATACACCTTTTTATTGGCATTTTACTCATCTTTTGTGCTCATAAATCAGATATTATCCCATATTCTGTATTTTCCTTGTTTTCAAGAATAAATATTTGTATTAATTAATTTTGTGTTTTTAGGTAATAAATAAAGCTCGGAGAAACTAAGGAGCAAAAGAGCAGAAGAATTGGAGTCAAGCATCTATGGAACAGATAGCCAAAGCCCGCGCGTTGAATCGGTTGCAACCCAACAAGGAAGACATGGGCTAAAGCTACCCACGACCCGGATCCGAGCCCGTCTCTTCTGAGACGTTGAGATTTCTTTCTCCCTCATCCAACGGTCGCTGCTTCCACGTGCATCGAAGATCGCTGCTCCCGTGCAACACTAGATCAAGCCAAAACCGCTTACCTCCCTGAGCCGTTCAGATCGCACCAGCTTCATCCTACGCTCGCTAGGCCAGTCTCATCATTCCCCTGATGCACCTGCTCAACACCGAAGCCCCCATACCCTATACCCTATCGAGCTTTACCCATTTTCTTTTCTTCTTCTCTTTCTTCTCCCCCATACCTCTCTGCAACTTCTTCTCCTCCCTTACCCACGACAGAGCAGAGCTCTGCTCTTCCACCACGCAACCGCCACCTTCATCATCACCTTGCCAGCGACAACAACTCCAGTAGTACCTGCTACCCCTCTCTACTTCGAGTTATCTCTTTCTTAGCCTCTACCAACCCTAGAAGCTAATTCAAAGATAACTAGAAGCTAGGGTTTCCACAACAACCACGCATGGAGTTGCAGAGCGATTAGACAAGAAGGAAGCTCGAGTCAGAGGCTATAAGAGTATGTGTACTTTATTTTGCATTTAATTTCTGTTTTAAAAAAGTAATTTAGGGTTTGGTTTGTTGAAGGTATTGCATGTATAAATAGCAGTGAGGGGTTTGTATAGAAAGCACGCCTGGATTAGCCAGTGCAGTCATTAGCTTTAATTCGGTTTAAATTGTGTTCTTGTTGCTTGATTATGTTTTAATTCAAAGTGCTAGGGTTTGAGATGAAACCCTAGCTTATCACTGTGTTCTTCATAGTTCATGTATTCTTCTTGAGTGGTTAATTAGTATTAAGATAGACTTAATGCGAGCAGATCAACACATTGCTCTCTGAGTGCATACCAACGCCATGGATGTTTGTAGTTAGAAGACCCCTGTGTTGTTGATGCTACAACCCAAGCTCAATTAGATTAATGTTTATCTACAGATTAATTGTACTTTAGTCAGACAGTTAATACTTAGGATAAACACCTTAGTTGTGATTAAATTTATCGAGTTGGAGAAACATCTTAGACATAATGAGACTCGACACCTCTCCCTTAGCGTCATAAGAACAAGAGTAGTTTCATGAGTGAAGACACGGTGTAGGTTAGTGGTGGAATTGCAGCCCTAGTAGCACCCTTTTATCTCTGTTTTATACTTTAGCTTAGGTTCACTTCAACAATCGGCCGTTTGCAACCAAAACATCTATGTTACACTCTGTTGTTACCTTGTCACTTTGGAATTCAGTTTAAAGCCAAGCCTTAGATCATTGAAAGCACCCCTTGTCTCTGTGGATCGACCCGTACTTGCCGCGTCTCCGATAGACGCCGTGCACTTGCGGTTATCACCGTAGGCCATAAATTTTCATACACTTTCGAGGCCTACCAAGTTTTTGGCGCCGTTGCCGGGGACTTGGTGTGTGCCCTGTGATTTTCGGCTAGACTTAACTGAGTTCATTCCATCTCTGTATATATATTCACTTACATTCTTTGCTTTTCGTCGTGTTTTAGTATAACTTAGTCTAAATTTTATAACTCGCATCTGTAACTTGTCATTGCATTGTAGTTTTGCATCATAGTTCTTATTAGCTGTCTTAATTTTGCAGTGTAACTTAGTTTTTTTTTCTGTGTTGTAGAGTAACTTAGTATTGCATTATAGTATTCCATCTGTTAGTGTAGTACTCCATCCGTAATTTTCCTTTTCTTGTTTAAAATTAGTGTAATATAGTTGTTCTCTCTTTTGTTGCATCTTTATTGTTTTAGCATATTAGCATATTAGTTGTAGCTTAGTATAACTTGTGTTACACATTCATGTTACACCACGCATTGTATTGCATCTTAGCAAACATAATTTTTGTTTCCTGTTTATCTTTCATATACATTGCACTTCCAAACTCGGTCAGTTTGTGCATTATAGAGAACTAAATCTCTTTTGTTGAGCCAACAGGTGCTACTGTGTTCTACTTAACTCTTCTTCTTCTGCTCTTTGAGCAACCAAAGAAAGGGAAGCCAAACCAGCCCATTGAAACCAACGAAAAGGCGCGGAACCCGAGGTACTGCCGAGCTTTGAGTAAGGCCAAGGAACCCGAGTTACAAAGTTACGAGCACAACTCGGGTAAGTGACTCCATGCATGACACGTGAACTAGGTTAAGCTAGCATACACCTTTGTGTGAGCCTCTGAGAATCCTTGAGCAGCCCCCGAAGCTGCAAGTTTGAGCTTAAACTCCAGCCCCTGCGCATGAGCTTGTGCTAGCTACTCTGCGGCCTTAGCCTGAGCAACCTGAGCATGACCCTGTGACATCAGATGAACATCTATTGCTTCGCATGACGATTAGCCTCCATACTAGGTCACCACCTCCGATTGCTTGCACGATAGACCAATTACCTTTGCTAAATCTGTGCATCCGTGCATGATCGAAAGTTAGCTAAGTCACATACTACGAAATTTCTGTGCATTTGTGCATCTTACTAGCCTTGGTTTGCCATTTGAGCATAACTCTTTATCAGCCCCCGTAGCCGTGTGTTTTAAACCGTGGCGCCCTTTGCATGTTTAACTCCGCCATCACTTGAGCATACCCGCACACACCCCCGAGCATGAGCCATTAGAGCCTGTAACCTTGAGAGCCACATGCTCCCTTGCCAGCCCCCGAAGCTACAAGTTGAGCTACCATCTGTGAAGATTTGCCAACCCGAGTTGACCCTATCTCGTGCTCACATGGAAATTGGCCAACTTTGCACCCGTGAAGTTGTAAACTGCATTGAGTGATCTGGGCTTAGAATTGTCTTTGTGCAAGCACTTTGTTCATCGTGCATCTGTGACCCAAGTAAAACTTGCATACTCTAGGCATACCCCCGAGCATAGTCTGTTGGTACTCTATGGCATGTTAGGCTTGTGGTAAAGTGCTCAAACCGATCATCTACTTGCTTGTTGTACTCTTACTGAATCTTTGCATACTTTTGACTAGTGAGACCTTGAATAGCATGATTGACTTGTTGAATCTCTTTGAGCCATGATCACATCTTGAAATTTTGTGCTTCCCCCGTCTTTGTGTAGCCACCATTTGTCTTGAGTCTGCTTGTCTTGTACCCCCTGTGTGCTAGAAGTCATTAGGTCATTTTGGTTGCCAAGTTGTGCTAAGATTTGCACTTAGGCTGTGCAAATTGTTGTTTTTGTTTGTTGTCTTTGTGTACACCCTAATTTGTCTTGTGCACCATTTTTGCCTTGCTTTGCGCACAAGACCAGTGCATAAGTTGCACACATAGGCACGACACTGCACACAACCTGTGCAATGAGCAGAACCCAAACATGGGCTGTAAAATAAATCAGCCCACTTAAACCAAGCTGCTGGGCTGTGCACTTTCAACTGAAGCCCAACTGCTGGGCTGAGCTTTCTCACTGGGCTTGCACTCTGCATAACCGGAGCCCACAACCAAAGCTGGGCTGACTGACCCCAAAGCTGAGCTCCACACACAGCTAGCCCACCTAACTGAATCATAACACTGGCTGAGAACCACTAACCAGGCTGTACATTAACACCGGGCTCTTTGTTTCAACCGAGCAAATTTGGTCAAGCATATAGGTGAGCCCACATAACCTCTCTTCCGCCGGGCTTAAACAAAAGTGAGCCCACATCTGTTGGGCTGTGCATATAACTGAACCCAACCTGGGCTGCCAAACCAAACTGTCAACTGGGCTCAATCCACTTCTGGGCTACACACTTTGCAACAACCTGGGCTTCCCACATAAACCAAAGCTCCCAACAAAACCAAATTCCCAACAAAACCAAAGCCCAATAAACCAAATTCCCACATAAACCAAAGCCCATTTTTTTTGTTATATTTGTAAGAATGTTAATGTTTCTGTACATTATCTTCATTGTATATAATCCAGTAGGACTTGTTAATTTTTTCTTTCTTGAATCGGTTGAGTCTTCTTGTGCATTTTTTGTGCTAATCCGATATGATCACCACTGAGAATGTTGGATTTTAGCCTTGATTAATGAAGCTCCAACCTTGCTTCCGCCGACATCCGGTAATCTCTTCCCTTTTCTCTTATCAGCATAGTTCTCACGGTATGTGACTGTTTAAATTTTTCCTATCTGTTGACACATTGAGGACAATGTTTGATTTAGGTTTGGGGGTGCATTTGCATATAGAGTTTTTAGTCTTTTTAATCTTTTATGTTTAAAAAAAAAAAAAAAAAAAAAATCAAAAATCAAAAATTCAAAAACTTTTTGCAAATAAAAACCTCCAACTTTTAGAGATTTTAGAGTCACTAGCATGCTTTTAGCTATGTTTACATAGAGATTCTGACCGAAATAACAGAACTTGGAAGTCTTAGGAGAACACAATCGGGTTCCTTAGTTGATTAGAGCGTTAAAGTCGGATTTAACCATAGGAGGAGGGCGAATTAGGTGCTTTGTTTAGATATTCGGTAGTAGAATTGTGATCACCCATAGTGGAGACTACCCATTTTACATCAAGTGAGGCACCAACCTTCAATTTTTGCAACTTTCTAGAAAAGTTTGTTAGAGTGTGTGTCACCGTACATCAATTCGGGTAGGAATGGTGAGCTACCCAACTTCGCACTAATTTCAAGACTACTTTTGATCTCTTGAGTGCTAGTTTTTGTCAATCATGAGGGTGACGTCTAAAGATGAAAACTCCTTCTAAATACCGATTTGTAGTTAGCATCATTCTCTCTCTCAATCAGCAAGACCCATAGAAACACATCATCGTCAAGAACGGAGCGAGTAATCGGAATATTGAAAGAAAAGTTGAGATAGTCCAAGGTTTATGTGCAACAAAGAAAAGAAAATAGGATGAGAATTAATAAAATTTATAAAATCAAGACAATACAAGTTGTGGAAAAATTGAGTGATAAAGTCCTTTGTCCATGGAGTTAGTTGTTTCATTATTTGTATTTTTATTTTCACTTATTGTAATCTCAAAAAAAAAAAAAAAAAAAAAAAAAATATTGTAGTTTATTTTTGCTATCACCATGGTAAAGAAGAATTTAAAAAGAAAATCCAAACAACAAGGAATTTGAGTAGAAAAGTTAAAAATTGTCAAGTTTTTGTGAAGTTTAGAAGTTCGTCATCAACATTTGAAGACCGAAGACCGAAGATTGAAGACGTTTCTATGGTTCTTATGAGAGATTGATGTTAATTGCCGATCGGGTGAGAAGTGAGTAAGTACTCCCACCCCTTACTAATGGTTGATTTCCTTCCTTAGAGATCATCGAAAAAGATTCTTTTTGTCCACACCTCTGTGGAGTCTCAGATTTTATTTCGGAAGGTTATCCTTCTTACCTACAACGTGTGCAGGATTTCTCTCTTTACTCCTGCCTGCACACATGAGAGACTAAAAAAGCGATCTTTTTGAGTGCAATTATCATAAAACCCTAATGGTGAGGCAGAAGTTGAGACTTATGATCACAATCGAATCCGAATTCTTTCATATGGTATGGTTACTTCTCGCTCAGCACTTAAGGATGAGAAGGCGTTCTTCGATAGTTCTAACTTCATGTTACTAGCATGCAGAAACTCTATGTCCTCATAGCTTCTTGGAGGCTTGAGACTCTTTTACACTCTGAAGTTGGAGAAGGTTTTGTGGGTACACCTCTGGTAAACCCTCACGAGACTATAACTCGTCCACTAGGGACACCTAGGGGTTTAAAGGCTTAGTGCATACGCTAAATGCATTCGAGAGACTGCGACGGGGGTATAGTTAGGATTTCTTCATTTTGTTTCACTTGAGGACAAGTAAAATTCGGGATTGGGGGTATTTGATGAGTGCCAAATAGTGCATATTTATACACCTTTTATTGGCATTTTACTCATCTTTTGTGCTCATAAATCGAGATATTATCCCATATTCGTATTTTCCTTGTTTTCAAGAATAAATATTTGTATTAATTAATTTTGTGTTTTTAGGTAATAAATAAAGCTCGGAGAAACTAAGGAGCAAAAGAGCGAGAAGAATTGGAGTCAAGCATCTATGGAAGCAGATAGCCAAAGCCGTGGCCTTGTCGTTTGCAACCCAACAAGGAAGACATGGGCTAAAGCTACACGACCCGGATCCGAGCCCGTCTCTTCTGAGACGTTGAGATTTCTTTCTCCCTCATCCAACGGTCGCTGCTTCCACGTGCATCGAAGATCGCTGCTCCCGTGCAACACTAGATCAAGCCAAAACCGCTTACCTCCCTGAGCCGTTCAGATCGCACCAGCTTCATCCTACGCTCGCTAGGCCAGTCTCATCATTCCCCTGATGCACCTGCTCAACACCGAAGCCCCCATACCCTATACCCTATCGAGCTTTACCCATTTTCTTTTCTTCTTGTCTTTCTTCTCCCCCATACCTCTCTGCAACTTCTTCTCCTCCCTTACCCACGACAGATGAGCGTAGCTCGCTCTTCCACCACGCAACCGCCACCTTCATCATCACCTTGCCAGCGACAACAACTCCAAAGAGTACCTGCTACCCTCTCTACTTCGAGTTATCTCTTTCTTAGCCTCTACCAACCCTAGAAGCTAATTCAAAGATAACTAGAAGCTAGGGTTTCCACAACAACCACGCATGGAGTTGCAGAGCGATTAGACAAGAAGGAAGCTCGGGTCAGAGGCTATAAGAGTATGTGTACTTTATTTTGCATTTAATTTCTGTTTTAAAAAAGTAATTTAGGGTTTGGTTTGTTGAAGGTATTGCATGTATAAATAGCAGTGAGGGGTTTGTATAGAAAGCACGCCTGGATTAGCCAGTGCAGTCATTAGCTTTAATTCGGTTTAAATTGTGTTCTTGTTGCTTGATTATGTTTTGTGTTCTTGTTGCTTGATTATGTTTTAATTCAAAGTGCTAGGGTTTGAGATGAAACCCTAGCTTATCACTTGTGTTCTTCATAGTTCATGTATTCTTCTTGAGTGGTTAATTAGTATTAAGATAGACTTAATGAAGCGGTCAACACATTGCTCTCACAAAGTGCATACCAACGCCATGGATGCCTTTGTAGTTAGAAGATTTTGTGTTGTTGATGCTACAACCCAAGCTCAATTAGATTAATGTTTATCTACAGATTAATTGTACTTTAGTCGACAGGTTAATACTTAGGATAAACACCTTAGTTGTGATTACAATTATCGGTTGGAGAAACATCTTAGACATAAGGCGGACTCGACACCTCTCCCTTAGCGATCATAAGAACAAGAGTAGTTTCATGAGTGAAGACACGGTGTAGGTTAGTGGTGGAATTGCAGCCTAGTAGCACCCTTTTATCTCTGTTTTATACTTTAGCTTAGGTTCACTTCAACAATCGGCCGTTTCGGCAACCAAAACATCTATGTTACACTCTTGTTGTTACCTTGTCACTTTGGAATTCAGTTTAAAGCCAAGCCTTAGATCATTGAAAGCACCCCTTGTCTCTGTGGATCGACCCGTACTTGCCGCGTCTCCGATAGACGCCGTGCACTTGCGGTTATCACCGTAGGCCATAAATTTTCATACACTTTCGAGGCCTACCAATTGCAGGGTGCCAGAGATGGTGAGATTGTTGGGTTGGCTCACCGCTTTTCTTTGTGTATGATGAGTCGAATTGCGGTCCGGGGAGATAAGGGAGCGGCTTTGTGAAGGTGATAAGAAGACCAGGTCATGGTGAAAATGAAGACTAAGTTATAGTGCTGTTGATCTTGAGAAGTTGCAGGTAGAGGTGATGTTTTGGAGCTGAGTTGCAGGGCAGGATATTACAAACATGGTGCATTACAGGAGGTTACAGGGAAGGCGACCATCATGGCCGAAGCGCAATGATTGTGCTACACTGTTCGCTTTGTGCAAGAAGCGTGGCTGGAAAAGTCACCTAGTTAGATCACCAAAGACCTTGGTGACTCGGGTCCGACACGGGATTGACTCAGTTGACTCACCCTAACTCGGTGCTGACCGAGTTGACCCGCCGATCCGACCCGTTGACCCGATCCGACCCGTTGACCGGTGACCGGGCGGACTTTGCCGGTCACCTGAGATAGTTTTCCGGCGACTTTTCCGGCCAAGTTCCGGCCACAATCCCAGTTTTCCGGTGACCGTTTTTGGGCAGAATTTTCACATGGGTTTTCTCACACGTGGGCTTGGTTGACTTCTATCTTTTGGACCTTTGAAGATTAGACCTAATTTTGGAAACAAGAGAGCTATTTAAAGGAAAGACTTCTACAACTTTTCGGGAGATCTTTTGGATCTTATATATCTTTTATTATTCTTTTGCCTCTACTTTGTTCTAGGGTTTAGAAACATGAGACTTCTCTTTCTTCTTGTTATGAACTCCATGAATATGAGTACCTAGTTTTATTATTGGTTATGGAATAAGTTGGATTTCCACACATGGGTTTTTAATTCAATAAATTAGTTTTCTCTCATATTATCGTTTATGATTCACCATTAATATTGTTACATGATTTGAATGCTTGTTAGTCGAGTCGCGAATCGATTGAGTTTGCTTTCATCTTTATTGCTAGATTAGGGTTATTATACGCAAAAGTGATAATTCCGGATTGCAAGTAGCATAAATATGATTATAGTTTGTAGTGATATATTCTTATGATCATATGTGAGTTATAACCTTTGTTAAATCGGATTAGTGCGCTTTCCACGTTCGATTGCTTTGATTGGCCTGATTTCATAGAACTTAATGCGTCTAGGGAATTAAACTTGATTAGTGCTTTTACACGTTAGGTTGTTCCTTTAGGTAGAATTCATATTCGCATCTTTTAATGTGTTTGTTGATGACATGAGGAGGTTTGCGGGATATTCATCACTCAAATCGATTAAAATCTGTCATTATATGATTGGCGTGAAATTTCTCAATTTCTTTTATATAAGCTTTGCCTCTTAAGAGGAAATCCAGTCACTTCTAGCAGATAAGTAGCGTTCTATAAGAGGCTACAGGTAGTGCTCCAATAGAGTGTACCAAATTTACATTCTCAAATATAATATCTTCTCCTTTGAAGATGAGGAGATTATAATGCCAGCGGGCGCTGGTACCAGTAATTGATTGAATTTTTCAATATTATGCATGCATTTGAGAATTATATGGGATCATAATAAGCTAATATGATTGTCGATTATTCATGGTAGCTACTGAAATAAAAAAAGATGGTGGTTGCTCAACCCTCTGCAAAGGAATATCGACATATGTGATTGGTATGCACAAAATCCAAATTATATTGGATAGAAATCTCTTGAATAACGCAATATTTGGATCCAAGACTTAACACCTTAAACGTGCAAGCCTGAATTCTAAAAATTACAGGTTGGTGTAGTCTTCATGTGTTATATAAGAAATATGATCGTTGTAAAAACGATTTGTGGGTTTCTTTTTTATTTTCTCAAACCCTAGAATTGATTCAATAAATTTTTGTTCTCTATGTATATTACTTTTGGCGTGGTAGTCCGTGAAGGACTCATATCGCATTTACACAAGAAATGTGATTGGGAACATATTCAAATTTGTAATCCTTGTAGGATTCAAATTATATTAAGACAGTCACCTGACTCTATTGTGTTAGGTTTAACAATCCTTTCTGTGTTTTTAGAAATTTGGTACAACCCAAAAATCCGGATTAATTAGTTGATGTTATCAACTTTACAGGTCTCTTGAAGAGTATTTGAAAACACAAAAATCCACGGTTTAGCAACATAATATTTGTTTTTTCTTTTCTTAAATCTGCAGTTTAATATTATGTTTGCTTAAAACTTGTCTATCTGATATAAACTAGAGTTGTGATGCTTATATTCTATAATACTCATATAGTTGAGTTAGCATTCACAAATCGTCAAAAAAATTGTACTCTTTTTCCTCCGTTTCAGGTTTTGTCCCATGTGGTTTTCCTGACAAGGTTTTAAAGAGGCAATATGTTGTTGACGTTTAATTTTCTTTCAAAATGTTGATATTTGTGCTCTTTTTCCTTCGTCCAATTTTTTCCCATTGGGTTTTGTTGGCAAGGTTTTAGTGAGGCAATTTAATTCAACATGATAGTCATCCAAGGGGGAGTTGTATCAATTTGGTTGTTTAGTAGATGCCCACATTTGATTAAACCAAATCAACTTAGTCATCTCCTAAGAAATTGGATTTCCTTCTCAAAAATACGATTTTTGTTCACGTATGATAAGGTATTTATATCTTGGCACTTTGTTGAAGAAAATACATCAACTATTTCTGCAAATCATCTCCAAGAAATTAGCAATCCATGACACAAGTACTTAATATATTGAAAGAAACATGAAGACTCGAGAACACTACTATTAGAAGACTAACACAAAAGAAGACTTCATCAACTAGCAGATTTCTCACGAAAGTATTGCTTTCTCCAGCATTCAAGAAATTCGTTTATCGAAATTGGGAAGTGTCGACTCGAAGATTTGCAAGCCAAGATTCAACTGAAGTACATATCAGGAGGAGCATCATAGTAAAAGGTATTTTACTAGACTATCGCGTTGTACTCTTTTTCCTTCGTCAAGGTTTCGTCCCACTGGGTTTTTCTTTTCAAGGTTTTAACGAGGCAACATATGCATGTCCATCTTCGTTCTAAGTTTACTCACAATTGTACTCTTTTCCCTTCGATCAGGTTTTGTCCCTTTGGGGTTTCCTGACAAGGTTTTAACTAGGAAATTAGCTTAGACACAATGTCATCAGGGGGAGTGTTATAAATGTGTAATTATGTTAAGAATATCTAGGGTAAATCTCATTTATTACTGGGATGCCCTTGTGTCTAGCCCTATAAATAGAGGCTCTAATGTTTGTATATGGTACTCATGAATAGTATTTCTCCCCTCTTCTTCTCTCTACTTTGTGTTTCTTGTTCTATGTCTTCTATATCACAAGAAACTCATGTATTAATCCAAGTCACAAATGATGACATCATGAGAGCATAAAATCTTCTTAATCTTCTGACCATATTTATCAGAGTCTAATAGATTTTAATCTAATAGCTTTTAAACTTGCAGCATTCTTGTCTAAATGCTAATTAGTCCAATAATACACCTTGTACGTGTTCGAGATTCTCAAAATGAAAACAAAAGCTAAGGCTACGTTTGGCATGGATGGAGTTTGAATTCTAGGGAGTTCCAACTACCTAGAAATTGAATTCCATCCTTCAAAATTTATGTGTTTGGCATGATTATTGATGAAATTAATAATTGCATCATTCTTCTTTTTCAAATGTTTATTTCTTTAAAATATTTATTTATTATATATCATTTGCTGATAAATTTATTTCTGAATCACTGAATTTTAAAAAAATAATAATTAATTTTTAAATTAATTGTATGTAACAATATATATTTAATAAATAACTACATAAAATACTAATAAATTAATAAATGGAATTACCAAATATAATATTTTCTGAATCAGTGCTCGCTAGACCTTCATGCCTGGTACTTGGATGACGGAACCATAGTCGGTGATACTCTTGAAGTCGCTAAGGCATTCAATATAATCCAGCAGGAAGGTGGTGCTAGTGGTTTGCACTTAAACATCGACAAGACGGTGTTATTCTGGCAATCTCCTGACCCTAGGAACTTTGTTGATGGTGTATTTCCCCGCAACATAGGCAGAGCTAATGTTGGTGTTAAGCTGCTTGGAGGCCCGGTCAGTTTCGACTCGCAATATTGCAGCGACCTTGTGCTATCCAGGGTTGACAAAACCATACTTCTTATGGACTTTGTGCGCAAATTACATGACCCTCAATGCGAACTTCTTCTCTTGCGTAGCTGCACAGGCGTCTCCAAACTTTACTTCAATCTACGCACCACCAAACCACATGTGCTTGATGCTGCAATCACTCGCTATGATTCTCATCTATTTCAGTATTTACAGCACCTTATTACAGGTGATGCAGCTAGTTTCGGACCTGTGCAATACAAATTAGCCACTTTACCCATCAAAGATGGTGGGCTAGGCGCGTACACTATGGCTGATACAAGCCAGTATTGTTATCTCGCCTCCTGCATTCAAACCCAAGCTTTGCATACTACCATTCTCAGCACCACAGACGCATCTCCCCCGAGCATCGGTTTCTAGTCAGCTCTTAACAAATACATGCAAACTTGTGGACTTTCCCCTTCTTCATTCGACATCAAAGACATTGCCCCACAACCTATGAAAGCATTGGCAGGTCGTTACTTCGCTGTTGTCAAGAGGGAGTTACCAAACACTTTTGCATTATCGTCCAGACAAGGTTTTCTTTGGCAAAGCAACCAGATGGCTCATGCAATGGAATTTCTTAAGGCCACCCCTATTGCAGGCCTTAATCAAAACCTTGGGTCTCGCCAGTTCAGAGCCATTCTACAATACCGTCTAGGCGTGCCGATATTTCATGAAGATAGTGTGTGTCCTTGTTGCAACCGTATTATGGACACTATTGGCGACCACGCTATGCACTGTGCTAGGGAAGTCGGCATTAAGTTTAGACACGATTTAGTTCGTGATGTGGTTATGGACATATGTTACAAAGCCGGCGTCGCTGCTAGGAAGGAAGTCTCATTGCCTTTTTTGGATGATGGCAAAGCTTTAAAACCGGCTGATATTTTGATGTATAATTGGGAGAATGGTCAAGATACATGCCTTGATGTCACGGGAGTCTCACCTTTTGCTGGAGATGGTCTTCGTAGCTTTGTTCCAGGACGTGCTATTACTGCTGCTATTAACCGTAAACGCACTAAATATTTAGACAAATGCACGGCCCATGGATACGGCTTTGGTGTTTTAGCTTTCTCGACATTAGGTGAATTAGGAAGTGATTTTGTGGTTTTTCTGAACAGATTGAGGAACTGCCTAGCCAACTATGATGCTAACTATAAGGTAGGTAGTTCTCTCTTTCAACGTATTGGAGTAGCTATCCAAAAAGGCGTTGGGGCGCAATTTGTTGCTAGGCTCCCAACCCTTCCAAACAGCTCTGTATAATAATAATAAAAGCCCAGTTTTATTAAACAATAAAAATATTATTTAAATTAATTTTAAATATAATATTAATTAAATATAACGTAAATATAATATAATATTAATTAAATATAACATAAATATGATATAATATTTATTAAATATATTAATATAATATTAATATATAAATATTAATATAATGTAATATAATATAATATAATATTAATTTTAAATATAATATTATTATTATTTTATATATATAATATAAATGCAATTTTTGAAGTGAAATTTTATTTAAATTATTATTTTAAGTAAATTTAATATTAATAATAATCATTCTTGGAATTGCTTAAATAAAACTACTATTTTTTAAATGAAAAAAATAATTTATCAACAAAAATAATTAATTTTTATGTAAATATAATTTTAGTGGAAATAAGTTTATATTTGAATTGAAACATTATTTAAATTTAAATAAATATAATATTAAATAATAGTCAATTTTGATATTTTAAATAAAAATATTATTTTAAATTTTAAGTTTAATAATTTATCGACATTACTAATATATTTAAATAATAAAAAAAATATTTTTTTTCCATTTTTGAATATCAGAAAAAACAAAATATTATTAAAGTATTAAAAATTACTAATTAAAAAATATTATAAATTCTTTAATATAATAAAATATAATTATATGTTAATACCAAACTAAATTTATAAGTATATAGGAAACTAATTATTGTTTAAAGAAAAAAAGAAAGCAAAATAAGTTGAAATGTCAAAATAGTCAATGGGTGGAGTTGGAAGGATGGAGTTCCAACTTCCATGGGGGAGGTGTGATTTCAATTTCCATTTCCATTGAATGAAGGAGTACCAACTACTTTGAACTCTAATTCCATTCATGCCAAACACACTAGGATTTGAATTCCATCCTTGACTCTTCCCGTTGACTGAACTTCACCCTCAACTACCTCCGTGCCAAACGCACCCAAGTTAAAGATATTGTTTACTTTTATCCATTCCACTTTCCCGTGCACAAATAATAATGTTTACTATTATTCCCAAATGATACAAATAATTATGATATCTTACCTTGATTTCGACATTCTTTGACATCCCCTTCCATTTTCACGAGCTAGACTAGATTATATAATTTCAAAAGTAGAACGCCACATTTCCAGAACTCTTATAATTTCCGATAATTCCATACTTCAATAATTTCATTTATTGTCTAGCCCAATCTTACTCAGTAGCCATGGCCCATTTACTCCATAGTCCATATTCTCTACGAACTAGCCTAAATTTTAGCCATTTTCTTTGCCAAAGCCGATTTTATTCATCTATAATACAAAACGGAATGGGTTTTTAGCTTGGACGTATGGATAACATTTTGAGAGACAAACAGGTGATCCGACCATCCCAGTCTCATCCTATCCAAAAACATCTAGCGGTCGTGATGTTTGTAACCTCCTTCCATTATGAACCTAAATTTATTGACATTTAATTAATTGATCACCTCATAACTCAAAATATTAATTGAAATATTAAATTTTAAAGAGGTTAATGGTTTAAAGTATAAAAATTTATAATATTTTAGTCAGCTCCTAGACCAACACAATTTTTTTTTTTTTTTTTTTTTTGAAACTAGGCATAGGCCCGTCCTGTCCCCTGGCAGCGTAGCCACCGGCTTACTCCCCACTGAGCAAACTCGGCCCCCTAAACCCCATAGTAAAGTTAGTATAATTACACGAGTACTCCAATGTTTGAGCGGAGACTCAAACTCCTGACCTCCTCCTTGAGAGTCAGGCTCGGCCAACTGGGCTAACCCCAGATGGTTTAGACCAACACAATATATTAGTTGGATTTAGTGGTGGCAAGGTGAATACGATGAGAAGTGATATACATATTTATACTATTACATTTGGTTGTTGGATTTTTGGTGATGTATATGACTAATTTTTATAGGTTCACATGAACATTATTTTGTCTCGAAACAAAATAGAGAACTCTCTCGGAATTGTGCGATTAAAAGGCTGGAAAAAAAATTACATCAGCCGTTACGAAACGAGTTATTTCTTAAAAAATAGCAGTTGAAGAAACACTACATTTTAGAACTGCATGGGTGTTCTTATTGATTTAGCGATAAAGCACCATATCAGATGCATTGAAAAATAAAATTGGTATGGCTGAACTAACATAAGTTCACAGCACCATAAGATTCACGAACACGATTCATCATAATTCCAGTCGTCATTAATAATATTATGACCAATAATTATTCAGTCTCATGTGTGCCTACAAAACACAATAAATACCGAAATTAGAACAAAAATAAGCACTAACAATATAAATCATCGGGACTGATAAAGACACATAAATGTGTCTATCAGTAACCGAACCTATGTGTATAGTCTTTTATTGTAGTTTGAAGACCTATTTGTTTAGCTTGAATTCTAAGCTAACCTTGGTCTTTGAAATCTATAAATAGAGCATCTCTGTCAACTGGGAAAATCAATCCCTGACACATTGTGTAGGACCAGAATATCGCGATAGCAATACTTCGCGAGAGTAATAAACAACTACATTGCGAAGGTGTCGCAAGGAAATAATTTAAATGACGCACCAGATGACGACAGCTAGAACATAAGAAAAGTGTGAAGACTTGGCGAGATTTAGGAGTGTCGCAAGTCATTAGAGAAGTCTAACACTTACATACTTGCATTTCTTTGCTTTCAAGAAAAGTATTCCCGAAAATAAAGGACTATTAGATGACCTACTTAGTTTGTCATCCCACTATTAGTGTATTACCCTATATAAAGGGTTGAGTTAGTAAGAAATGTTGTGAGGGAGGATTTCTTTTGAATTGTTAAGCAAGTCATTAGGAGAGAGAAAATTAAGAGTGATTGTAATTTCTTTAGATCTGTTCTACATTTCTTTGTAAACCTTTCAAGAAAACAATTAATAAAATATATTGTTATTCATCTTCAAATGGATTAATTAAACAAATTCGAGTGAGGGGTGTAGTGTGGGATTTCCTGCAACTACATATGCGCTAGAAACAGGGATTGAAGAATATTGAAGATCGAAGAGTGCAGTTAAAATCATTTAAATCAAGAAAATGAGAAAGGAGAATGTTAAATCAGATGAGGTAGAGGAGTTAAGAAAAAAGAAATATAACGAAGATATGGAATACAATTCAATTACAAAAGCAATAATTGATGAATTTCACGAAAATATTAGAGGAAGGATACATAAACGAGATCTTGAAGGAAAGAAGATTGTAGATGAGGAGAAGACATCGTCTTTGAAGGAATGGGAAAAACAAAAAATAACGTTCACAGCAGCGTAAGTGCCTAGAGAAAGTTTGAATCATACATCTCCACTAGTGATCACGATAAATGCAAGCAGAAAAAGAGAAGAATCGGTAAAAGCAGCGGAAGAATGGGCAATAAATAGAACTTTGGTGGATACAGGGAGTTTGGTGAGTATCATGTTTTACCATACCTACAAAAAATTAGGATATAAAGATGAAGAAATGAGTTCCCCAAGGTATTATATCCATGGCTTTGGAAAATCTATAACAGTACCTAAAGGAGAGATAAAATTACGAATTTTACTCGGAGAAATTGAAACACAGGTAACATTAAGTGTAGTGGATATGGAATCGCCATACCACATATTGTTGGGGAGACCTTGGGTACATGCAATTAAGGCGGTAGCGTCAACACTCCATCAGTGCATCAAATTTCCTATGCCGAGTGGAATTGGTGAAATCAGAGGAGATATTGATAAAGGAAGAATATATCATCAAATCGAAGTAAAGCATTATGAAGGGCAAGTGAAGAAGCGAAAAGATCGCAGGAAGATGGTAAAAGCAGCTAAGAAAGAAGAAGAATTTAGAATTTACATGATAAGAGCAAAAGAGGGAAAAGGAATACCTAGCGAAATCATGGGAAAAGGGAGTGAGTTCGCGAAGGAAATGAAAGGACCAACTCCTATGGGAGAACCGAAGTCTAGTTATATCGCAGTAGAACAAACAAAAGAAGTGAATGTTGGAACCGAGGAGGAGCCTAAAATCTTAAAAATTGGGACTAAAATGGAAGCGGATGAAGAGAGAAGAAGCTGTTGATTCTTTGCGAGATTACAAAGATATTTTCGCATGGGATATGGATGAAATGCTGGTATAGATCCATCAGTGGCTTGCCATAAATTGGAAATTGACAAGAATGTAAAACCATTTAAACAAAGAATTAGAAAGATCGCAACAGCATATCATCCTCAAATAGAAGAAGAATTGCAGAAAATGTTGGACGCAGGAATCATTAGACAAGCAAAATATCCCGAATGGATAGCAAATATGGTTATAGTCCCAAAGAAGAAAAAAGGAATAAGAATTTGTATAGACTTTATTGATCTAAACAAAGCTTGTCCTAAAGATAGTTTCCCATTACTAGATATTCCACAATTGGTTGAAGCAGCGGCAGGAAACGAAAGGATATCATCTCTTGATGGATATAAGGGTTACAATCAAATTCCTCTCGCCGAAGAAGATCAAGAACATACTGCTTTCTTTGCTCCAAGAGGATTGTCTTTGTTATACAAAAATGCCGTTTGGTTTACGAAATCTTTGGTGCGACATACCAAAGAATGGTGGAAAAGGTGTTCGCGAGATGGATACACAAAACATTAGAGGTATATGTAGATGATATGTTAATAAAAAGTAAAAAAGCAAAAGACCACATACAGGATTTGAAAGAAATTTTTGAACAAATGAGGCAATTTAATATCAAAGTAAACCCAGAAAAATGTACCTTTGGAGTCGCCTCTGGAAAAATTTTAGGGTACATTGTATCCAAAGAAGGAATTCAAGTCGACCCAGAAAAAGTACAAGCAGTTCGCGATATGCCAACACCGGCGACAGTAAAAGATGTTCAAAAGTTAAACGGGTTGTTAGCCTCGCTAGGGAGGTTCATCTCGCGATCATCGACAAATGCAAGCACTTTTTCAATATCCTTAGAAAGGGATCGAAGTTTAAATGGACAGATGAGTGCGAGAAAGCCTTGCAAGGAATAAAGGAACATTTAATGGATATATCAATTTTGCAAAAAGCAGAAGAAGGAGAAGAATTGTTGATCTATCTAGCGACAACCTCGCATGCATTAAGTGCAGTGTTACTGCGAGTGGACGCAGGAGTAGAAAAACCAATTTATTACATCAGCAAAACTTTCAATCTTTGCGAGAAAGGAATTACTCAAAAATTGAAAAATTAATCTTGGCATTAGTTTATGCAACATTTAAGCTTCGTATATATTTTCAAGCGCATGTTGTTAAGGTGGTGACAAAAGTACCGATAGAATCAGTGATGAAGAATTCAAAGAGGTCGGGAAGAGTTGAGAGATGGAATGCTCAAATAAGTCATTGCAAACCCAAATATGAAATACTATCTTCGCCAAAATCACGGGTTGTCATGAGACTTTCTAGCAGAATTTCCTTTGGAAGATGATGAATCAGTGGAAGAAATGATGGATGTGGAAGAAGAACATGGAGATCCAAAAGATTTGTTGACGAGAACCGAATAGATGGGAAATATTAGTAGATGGGTCATCAAATGGAGAAGGAAATGGAATAGGAATTGTTGTGATATCGCGGAGAGGGCAATAAAATAGCTCTTTCTTTGATTGGAGTTTGCATCAACAAATAATGAAACAGAATATGAAGCTATAATACATGCTTTGCGATTTGCAATAGAAATGAAGCTGGAGAATGTGAGGATTACTAGTGATTCACAATTGGCAATTCGCCAGATAAAAGAAGAATATGCCATAAACGAATTATCTTTGCAAAAATATAAGAAACTTGTTGACGAGTTATCGATGCAGATACCAAGAATAAAGTGGAGACATATATCAAGGAGAAATAATAGGCTCATGAGACGCTTTTGCCTTTATATCAAGTATGATGAGATCCGATTGCGAGAAACATTAAAATACAAACACTTTTGATGCCGTCAATTGACAAAGAAGAAGAACAAGAAACCGATGTAATGGTAGTAGAAGATGGAACACAAACACTTTGCGAAGAAGATTGGAGAGCAGAGCTTCATGCATATTTGATGACAGGAGAAACAACAAGAAATAGATTAGAGACACACAAATTAAAAAGCCGTGCGACAAATTATGAATTAAGAGATGGAGTGCTATACCGACGATCTTTTAACGAGCCTTCACTTAGATGCTTAACAAGAAAGGAAGGGGAAATCATATTGAAGATGTTGCATAGTGGGGATCTTTGGTAATCATAGCGGTGGAAGATCTTTAGCACATAAAGCAAAAATGCGGGGCTATTATTGGCCATATATGCATGAGGACGCGAAACAAGTGTCAAGGCGTTGCGAGGATTGCCAAAGGCATGGGAAGAAAATACATGCACCGGGAGCTCCGTTAAGTTCTTCAACAAGTGTCTGGCCATTTGGAAAATGGGGTTTAGACATTGTAGGACCATTTTTACCAGGAATGGGACAGAGAAGATATTTAATCGTCGCTCTGATTATTTCACAAAATGGGCAGAGGTGAAAGCGGTACAACATATTCGCGATAAGGATGTTTTTACTTTCATATTTGAGAACATTATATGCAGATTTGGGATTCCAACACAGTTGGTATCTGAAAATGGGAAGCAGTTTGAAGGAAAAAATATAGAATTGCTGCTTAATGCATTTTAGATACGATGTGGGAAATCAACTCCTCTATACCCGCAGGCTAATGGCCAGCGACGACGACAAATAAAACAATCGCGAGACATATTAAAGAAGAAGTTAGAAGGATACAATAAAGGATGGTGCAAACAAGTACCCAATGCGGTATGGGCTTATAATACAACTAGAAGAGAAGCTACGAGGCATGTCCCCTTTTTGTTTAACATATGGAGTTGAAGTTGTACTCGATGAAGTTAAGATTCCAACTACAAAGAAAGAAGCTTGGGAGAAAAATCTCAGTGCGGGTAACATTTTAATTAAGTTAGATGAATTAAAAGAGAAAAGAGAGAGAGCACTACAACATATGGAGAATTATCAGCGAAGATTGGCCAGAGAATATAACAAGCGTGTCAAGATACGTGAATTTCAGCCAGGTGACTTGGTGCTGCGAGAAACACCTATATATCAGCGAGAAAATGGTGGTAAGCTGGCAAGAAAATGGGATGGACCTTATATCATCAAGGAGATAGTTGGTACAGGGGCATATAGATTGATGGATCCTGAAGGTAAAGATGTAGGACAAAAATTAAATAGGCCATGGAATAGGTTATATCTTAAGAAATATTACCCATAGAAGATGGGAGAAATGGAATGAGCCTGTGATGTAATGTTTTTGCGACAAATAGATTGCGAGATTGAAGAAAATAAAGCAAGATTGTGCGAATATTTCGCAAACAATGCATAATAACAAAAATGAATGAGTGAGTGAATGGGACGAACTTTTATGGCGTACACCCTAGTTCGCGAATAATATTTCGCAAGAGGCAAATGTAAGACCTAAAGTACGTCATATAAGGGGGTATCTCTTAACATGGCTCAGGGGGAAGGTTACACCGCTCCTGAAGCCTGGGTCATGGAAATTTGGGGCCCATGGAAGCCTATCCGGGGGAGATACCTTGGATTTCCAACTATATATATAAGGTTATACCCTGGTTGGACGCCCGAGGGTCTCTTCCAAGGAGTCAGTGTATGCTCAAGGCGCCGGGGTACACGGTTGAGCCAAGAGTGCCTGGGGCATTTGAAGTGTCTCGGCCATTCTTGGCAAGTCTTGGTATATCTGCACTCGCCCGAAGAAAACTCCACTTAGGGTGCAGTCTCGTAACCATAAACCATATAGGTATAAGGGATAAGAGGCTGCGAAAACAACTGGTTGTTGTTAAGACCGGATGGGAGGAGCTAGTCTTGTATGGCCGATGTACGCCTCCTTGAAGGGGCAACCAGGGAGAAGATAAGGGCGGCACCCTCCATTAGGGAGCTGATAAGTGTCAAAAGACGCAAATGTCATAAGACTTTATTTTCGCAAGGAAATTTAGACTTGTCATATTTGTGCAATTATCCTGAAGAGGCAAAAATACTAACATGAAGGTGAGGCGAGATCAATGGGTTTTTTCATGAAAATGAAACAACGTCCTGCGATTTCGTCGCAAAGCCGACAATGTCATGGGATTTTATGTTCGCAAGAATATTTAAACCTGTTATATTGTCGCAAGTACAATATCCTGCAGAGGCAAAAATACTTGCGCAATGATAAGGCAAGGTCAATGGGTCATTACATAAAAATGTAAAGACGTCCTGCGATCTTGTCGCGATGAGGGATGGCAAAGTAAGACCTTTAACTAGGAAGGCAAAATAAGACCATACAATTAATGGTAAGACAAGATCAATAGGTTTCTTCATTGTGAAGAAATCCTGCGATCTTGTCGCAATAATACATTTCAACAAAAATAAAGGTAAACAAACATGCTTGCGAGATTATAATTGCGAGGCAAGATATATAGAGAAAGTAATAAGAGATTAATCATCAGGGAATTTGTCCTCCAAATCAAAAGAAGTACTTCAACAGAAATTCAAAAGCATCCTATGCAAAATGTCATCCAATTAAGGGAGTTCAAATAAAAATTACAGAGAGAACTCAATTTTCCACATCAACTCTCTCGACAACAGGAGATGTTACTGGCTCTTCAACAATTTTATCAGCCTCTTTTTCGCCAGTTGGACGATTTTCATCAGAAGTTCCTTCATTTGGATCCTTACTGAAAATTTCATCAATAGCGACTTCATCGCAGCTTTGATAATCATAATCACTGTCAGGGGAATTGGGAACTTCATCATCACTCACTTCCAGAGGTGCAACAGATACGGGATCAAGAGATTTAGATAGCAAAACACTATTCACAAGAACTTCAGCCTTAAGATGAAGTTGACGAAGGAGCGCTTTCTGCTGGTTTTTACTCTCTATATCTTTGTAACCGCACATATAGTTGAATGTTCTTTTTTCTGTCACGAGAATGCATAAGGGAAGTAGTAAGCATTTTATTCTTCTTGCGAATTTTTGAGTGGTCAGATTTCAAAGCAGTAAGAGAAGCATGAAGATTTTTCTCAGACTCTGTGAAACAAAGAATAAAAGCAAAAATATTATAACAAACAAAAATTATGAAGCACCGATAAATGAAGAATAAATGAGGCAGCCAACTGTTATGACTACCTTCCTTTTGCGAAATAAGGTCTTTGGGTTAACGCCGAACAACTATTTTCAGTTGGTCCATGGCGATATCAAAGTTATCTCCAACTAATCCTTTCAAACGAGCTCAGATTTTTTCGTTAGAAATAAGTGTGGCATTTTCTTTCGCGAGGAAGAATTGGATTTCTCCAATTGGGAACATTGATCCTTGAGTTGGTTTGCTTTTACACTTAAAGTTATTCTACCTTGAATAAGTTTATTTTTCTCGATAGTAACTTCTTCAAGATTATTTCTCGTGAGCGAAGAGATTGTTCTTGCTCTTTACACAATTTTTGACAAATATCATACTGCTGCGAGTAAACTGACACCTTGTTTAATAAAGTTCGCTTCTCTTGAGAAAGAATTCCATTCTCATCTGATAAAGTTTCCAACTCTAAATTAGCTTTAGTCAAAGAATACGAGAGGCGAGATAAGTCATTACTTAACAAGTCGTGTTTCTGAGCTAAATCAGCATTTTCCTTAGAAAGATTATCTATTTGGTCAACAGCATATGTATGGAGATTATCTAATTGGTTATATTGCTCCACCCAAGAATCTTTATCAGTTCGAACTTCTTCAACAGTAGATTCCAACTGATATATCTCCATTTTTCGTTTCTGGTTTAAAGCTTGAAGGGTGAACAAGGACTTGAGTCTTCAAAAAAAAAAAAAAAAAAAAAAAAAAAAAAAGTAGAGGCAAAATGTACCTTTTAAATCTTCATTATTATTGCGAAGATTGTCGCAATCCAGTGAAATGTTGAGAAGATTGTTCTTTAAGATCTTAACTTCTTGCTCCAAAGATGTTTGCGACAACGTGTCGAGTCAAAGTATTTATTCAAGGATTCAAAAACACAAGACTTGATAGGATCAGTGGAGGTTTTCTTGACATCGTTCATGGTGTTTGATAAAACTTTAAAAGCCACATCTATCCCTTCTAAGTTTTCTTTGGTAAGAGGGGTAGACTCAGAAGAGGAGGAAGGAAAAGTTTTGAATCATTCTTGATCATAAGAATGCCGAGTTGAAGAAGTCTGATAAACAGGTGAAGGAGAAAGAGAAGTATTAAGAGAAAGAGTGGAGAGGGGTACATTTTGAAGAATTTCATTCACAGAAAACTCAGGAATTGATTTATCCTGCGAGGATATCGCAGGAGAGGATGGATTATCTTGAAGAGAAGGGGTTGGTTTCTCTTGCGAGGCAATCGTTGGAAGAGATGAATCGCTTTGCGAAGGCACAACAGGAGAAGAAATAAGATTGAACCCAGGAAAGGAAACAGAAGGTGCGACAGGCTTAGAGTGGCGATGCCTCTTGGGAGATCTACCTTCATTTTTGCCATCCTGCGAATTACAAGTTAAATAAGAAACAGAGGCAACAATATTGTTATTAAAAGGGTAAATGTTTCTTAAATACCTTGCCACTCGCAGGATGCCTTTTAGAAGCGAAGGATTTCAATTTTGAACCTGAAGAAATATTAGGGTTCTTAACGGTGAATTTGGAGCTGGGTTTGTCTTGGCTGAAATAAAAATGGTGGGAGAAATATTAAAAGAAGAGCAATATTCAAATAAAAGACTACAATAAAAGAGATCAATCATGAAGTAATCAAAATTGGTGAAATCAACAGACCTTGATGCCATAGAAACAGTAGCAGAAGAATTAAAGCAGGAAGATAATGAAGGAAAATGGCAAAGAAAAATTGCAGACAACAAAGAAGATGAAGTAAAAGAAGAGAATTTTCAAAGGGAATTTCTCTTTAAATAGACGAGAGAAGGGTAACCGGACGAACCGGTAAAAAATAAGATCTTAGATACGTGTAAACAGTCATCCCTAAATTCACGGAATCTTGTCGGTAAAAGAAAAACGAACGGAAACTAAACGGTGGCGACATATCGAAACTGGTTCTTCAACATTAGTTCTCATGACATTCTCTACTTCGCAGAGAATACATGAGAAGAGGCAAGATGTAGGACTAGAATATCGCGACAGCAATACTTCGCGAGAGTAATAAACAACTACATTGCGAAGGTGTCGCAAGGAAATAATTTAAATGACGCACTGGATGACGACAGCTAGAACATAAGAAAAGTGTGAAGACTTGGCGAGATTTAGGAGTGTCGCGAAGTCTAACACTTACATACTTGCGACGCTTCGCGAAGTATTCCCGAAAATAAAGGACAGCTTAGCTGTCATCCACTGTGTATTACCCTATATAAAGGGTTGAGTTAGTCTGTTGTGAGGGAGGATTTCTTTTGAATTGTTAAGCAAGTCATTAGGAGAGAGAAAATTAAGAGTGATTGTAATTTCTTTAGATCTGTTCTACATTTCTTTGTAAACCTTTCAAGAAAACAATTAATAAAATATATTGTTATTCATCTTCAAATGGATTAATTAAACAAATTCGAGTGAGGGGTGTAGTGTGGGATTTCCTGCAACTACACATTGTGTCCTAGTTGATTCTAGAGTCGCCTCTATTGACCTTTTAGGTTTTCGACTAAAAGACTTCGCTTGGGGATTCGTGAAGCCAGGTCTGACTATCTTTACCTTGATAGTTTGTGTATCCTGATCTTGCTTTCCTGTTATTGAGTTTTTCGTAATCTCTTTCAGGAAAGATAGATAATAATCACAAAGTTTTCGTCTCATAATCTGTGATTCCTAAAGATAGATATCTAAAGACTGATTTTAGTTGATCTTTCGATGACTGTTCTTGAGAGGTGGTTAAGAATCTAGGATGCTCTTCGGGAGTCGTAAGTTCCAGATTTGTGAGGCAGATTTCCACACGTTGATCTATGATCTAAACGGAAATCAAATAGGCTTATTTGTTAGAGGCAGATTGGTATCAAAATCTTCACTTCGGCTGAAGCAACTCTTAGGTTGTAAAGGACTTCAGCTAAGGGAATCAAGTGCATAGAACCTCGTTTGATGATTATAATTCAATTCTTTCAACCAAAAACGAAATAAAAGTAATGTGTATATGAGAAAATACCTACGAATACGCATATTCTTAGAATTAGGTTTGTTGTTTCGATTAGTTATAATTTTAATTAGAAGAAAGAATGAAAAAATTCTCTCACAAATTCGGCTACGGTAGGATTAGTGAACTAGTTTTGTTATTAGATTAGATTAGGTAGTTGTTTAGATTAGTTATGATAATCTTAATTACGGTAGAGGATAAATTAGTCATCTCCACACATTACGACACTCTTATAACGGCAGGGTATATATTCTTTTTTTTTTTTTGTAAGTAAGATATTGCATAAAAAGACTAGGACTCAAAAGGAGTCACGGTTACAAGAGAAGTAGAGCCATCTAATATGGGATGTTGAGAGTTCCCAATATTAGATTTATCTACTAGAATTTGGTTTCTACTACAAGTTAGAGGATGAGATCCCCATTCAAGACTTGAATTTAAATATCTAACATGTTTTGCCAAGATATCCGCTACTTTGTTACCTAATCTAGGAATAAAATAAAATCCCAAAAAATTGTCACAGGATTGAGCTATTCTGTTAGCCTCCAAAATGTAAGCCTTAGCTTTCCAGGAAATATCCACATTTTTGCCGTTGATGTAGTTGATGATTTTCTCACAGTCGCGCTCTATGCTGAAGTTATGAAGTTGTTTTTCTTTAGCCCAGATTGCCGCTTGAAGTGTGCCTAGAGCCTCTGCCTCTTGTGGATCTGAACTTGTTGATTGTCCTACACTTCCTCCTCCGTTGTCTCCTATTTCATTTCTCAAGATAAAAGCATAAGTGGAAGGTAATGAATCAGAGATCCAAGTAGCATCAACATTGATCTTTAGTGAATCCTTAGTTGGGGCTTTCCAAATGGGAGTTGGTTTCTTCTTTCTAACATAATCTTTCTTAGGTGTTTTTTGTTTTCATGAGTACCAGAATTCTATGTGCCTTTGTACTTCTATAGCTAAGGTATTAGCATCTTAGTTTTATTCTCAAAAGTTCTATCACTCCTTTCATTCCATATAAACCACACTGTAGTAAGTAAGAATTCAATAGAAGTATCATTTCTGGTATTAGACATCCTTTTTTTGCAGCACTCTAGTACAGAATCTGAAGCATCTATGTTAAGGGTGACAGGATTAGGAGAGGAGTTCCAGACAGATTGGTCATAGGGACAATGGAAAAGCAGATGCTCAGTTGTTTCAATTTCAGTCTTACACATAGTACAGAAAGGGTTTACTTCTTTAACTTTACCAAAAAGTTTAGCATTAGTAGGCAAAGCATCTTGTAAATACTTCCACATAAACAGTTTAATTCTTTCAGAGATACTGAGTTTCCATAGTGATTTCCAGAAGGATTCTGGTAAGGACAGACTCGTCACATCCTGTCCTATCTCATTTAATTTCTCATACATAGATTTAACAGTAAAATTACCCGAATTTGTTAGTGACCAGTGTATTTGGTCTTTCTTAAGCTCATGGTTATCATCTTTAAAGAGATAAATTTGGCTAATTTTGTTAACTATTTCACTAGGGAAAATCGAGGAAAGTAAGGTCAAATTCCAAGAGTTAGTGTCAAAATCAATTAAATCTGAGACTTTAATCAGATGATTATTACTAGGGGCATTAAATTGTTGTAAAGTTTCTTTTAGTCCTGGTACCAATTATCTTTCCAAATGTTGATATCCTGCCCATTTCCCACTTCCCAAATACTGTATTTTTGCACTAAATCTAATCCTTGTCTAATGCATTTCCAAGTCCAAGATCTTTTAGCAGAGCATTTAGTTCTTAGTGGAGATTTGTTCCTAAAGTATCTAGCACCCATTGTTTTTACCCACAGAGCATCAGGCTCTTTTACCATTCTCCATGCTAACTTGGCCAACATAGCTAGATTGAATTTCCTAGCATCCTTAAAACCTAATCCTCCTTTGAGAATTGGTTTACAGAGAGATGGACATGCTTTAGGTTAATATCCTTTGCCCCCAGCATCCTTACCCCACCAAAAATCACTTTGAATAGCATCTATTTTATTAGTTATTTTCTTAGGTAGAAGGAAGCATCCCATAAGGTAAGTAGGTATACTAGCTAAAACTGCTCTATTTAGCACTGCCCTACAAGGTTGGGACAAAATTAAGCTTTTCCATCCTTTTGCCTTGGATTCCATTCTTTCTAGAATTGGGGTAAAGGTTTTTATTTTAGATTTTTCCATAAAGAGAGGGGCACCTAAATAAGGGTCTCTAAGATTTATATGTTTTATTTTCAACATTTTTGACATCATCCTTTGGTGTTTTGGTTCTACTTTCCTACTGAAGAAAACTCCAGATTTTTCAAAATTAATCAGTTGCCCAGAGGCTTTACTAAAGATAGCAATAATATCTAATAAGTTTCTGCACTCTAAAAGGTCATCTTTTACGAACAGTAAACAATCGTCAGCGAAGAAAAGATGTGAGATTGGTTCACTCTTATGAGTGATTTTTACTCCATGTAAGGTTTTATCTTGCTCCTTAGCTAACAATATTCTAGAGAAAATTTCCATACATATGATAAAAAGATAAGGCGATAGGGGGTCTCCCTGACGCAGCCCTCTAGAAGGGTTAAAAGGTTCACCAGGTGAACCATTTAAAAGGACCGAAATAGGGGTTGTAGAAATACATTGTTCAATTAGTTGACAAACTTCATCATTATAACCAAAAGTTTTGAGGGCAGTTAGCAAGAAATTCCAGTTGACTCTATCAAAAGCCTTTTGACATATCTATTTTAATTCCTAAACCTCCAGTTCTTGCTTTTTTCTTTTTAAAAGAATGAATTATTTCATGGGCTACTATGATGTTGTCTGAAATTTGTCTAGATGAAAGAAAAGTTGATTGAAAAGGTGAGATGATCTTTTCTAAGGATGGTTTTATTCTATTAGCTAATAATTTTGCTATAACTTTGTAAACTGTGTTGCATAGGCCAATAGGTCTAACTTGACTAGGGTTCTTATGGTGTTTGATCTTAGGGATAAGAAATAAATGTGTTTTATTTAAATCTGGATTCATTTTCTTTTCTCTGAAATTTTTTTGAATTGTATCTGTCACCTGTGCTCCTACTACATTCCAGTTGTGCAAAAAGAAACTAACTGGGAAACCATCTGGTCCCGGAGACTTATTCGGTTTCATATTTTTTAAGACTAGATAGATTTCATCCATAGAGGGGATAGTTAAAATTTTATCATTGTCTGAAGCAGAAATGCTAGGAGGAATATTGTAAAAAATAGAATCAAAAGAAATTGGTTCAGATGAGGTTTCAGTAAAAAGATTCTTAATATAAGAGGTTAAGATGAAATCAATTCCTTTCCTATCTTTAATGACCATATTCTGGTCATTTACTAGACTCTCAATTGTGTTCAATTTTCTTCTTCTCAAGGTTATAGTATGGAAATATTTTGTGTTCTTTTCTCCTAAATTGATGATATTATCTCTAGATTGTTGTTTTGCTATGGCTTCTTGAGTGTCATATAGTTTTTCTAGTTCTTTTAGTTTTTCTTTTAGTTTCTTTTGTTGGTGTAAAGTAATCATATCAGATTGAAGTCTTTCAATCTCTTTGAGCAGTCTATTAATCTGTTTATTAGGGAGACCAAAAACATTCTTTTTCCAATCTAGTAAATTCTTCCCTACTTGGCTAATGTTTTGAACTAAACATTTGGAAGCAGCTTCAGTAGAGTCAGAGTTCCAAGATTCTTGAATTACCTGAATGCAGGGCCTTTCTTTTAACCAAGTATCATAGAATTTGAAAACCCATTCAGCCTTAGTAAGTTGCATATCTAATCTAAGCAAGATAGGATTATGATCTGAGCCTACTGCTGCTAGGTGTGTCAAAAAAGCATTTGGGAATTGGATATGCCAATCAACATTAAGAAATGCTCTATCTAGTCTTTCCTGAATATTGTGTTTCCCTTCTATGTGATTATCCCAAGTATAATCATTTCCTGTGTATCCTAAGTCATAATGTCCGGATCTTTCCAATATGTTAGAGTAGTAATCACTATTGGTTTTACAAAAAGGTAAGCCTCCTCTTTTTTCAGATTGATCAAAAATCATATTAAAGTCACCTATGACTATCCAAGGCATCTGTCTTTGAGAGACTTGTATGCTAATCTCTTCTAAAAAGTCCCAAGCTATGTTCCTATTTTTTGGATAAGGACTCCCATAAAAACAGGTAAGAACCCATTTCTTAGTATCAAAAGATGTGTTGACAATTATGTTTATCATGTTAATGTTCCATTGAACAACCACAAAATGGAAACCATTTATCCAAGCTACAACTAATCCTCCTGCAGTTCCTATTGGATCTACTATATGATAATTAGGGAAATTGGATACTAGTTTTTTAACTAAAGGTCTCTCATTTTTGGTTTCAGAGAGAAAAAGAATTTCTGGGTTTTCATTATTAATTAGAGTAGTTAAATGGTTCTGGGTTAAAGGGCTTCTGCATCCTTGCACATTCCAAGCCAGGATTTTCATGTTTAACAGAATTGGAAAAGAAAATATGAAATCTAATGAGTAAAGTGAATGAGATATTCTAGTTTACTAAGCAAGGGATATTCTAATTTATCATCTTAATAAGAATTAAGGTAATTGCAAGTTTGTTTTCAGCTAAGTTTTTATAAGTGCAAAATTAGTCCCTATACTATGCAGCAAGAGTAAAAACTATTGCAATTTAAATAGTGGAGCTTATAAGAAAAATACATGTGTCTCCTCATGTTGCTTTGAAGGGATAAGATCAGGGAATGGAATTGGTTGATATGAACTAGATACAGCTTGATGTTCTTGAATGTTGGACCCATATTGATCAATTTTGAAAAGCTTGCCATCCTCTGATGGAAAAGTGCAAAGACGCTCAGAGGATGAAGAAGAAAGAAAATCCGAAACTGACATTTTGAAAGCAGATTTTGGCTGGGTTTGAGGTGTTTGAAAAGATGATGCAATGCAATCGCTAATATCATTACGAGGATGAGAATGATTGACAAAGGATAAAGGGGGAAAAGGAGAAATTAGGTATTCAGAAGAATCCTTAATCTCATCAGAAGAAGAGAAGGACAACCTTCTATTTATAACTTGAAATGGTCCAGTATTAGGCCTATCAAAAGGTCCAATAGAAAGGGCATGTACATGGATGTCTTGAAGCAAGCCCGTCTCAGGCTGGGAGACCGATTCTGGAGCAGACTCGGCCGAAACTCGGAATGATTCCGAGTTTGCAGATCGAAACGATTCCTCATAAGAAGAAGGTAAAGGAATGAAATTCTCAGGAAAATTGAAGGGAAAAGTTCTCTTTCCTAAAACGGAGGATGCCGCTAATGACATATCTTCATCAGCCAACAAGTTTTCAGTAACTACAAAAGGCCCAAGTACATCATACGAAAGTGATGGGTTTTGAGGTATCTCATCTGGGATATCATTCCTGAGAGCAGGCTCTTCATCTACATAGGTTCTAAAAATATCATGGAAAGTTTCACGTAATGATGGGTAGATAGTCTTATCATGTAATGATGGAAATAATATCTACCATGCAGGCTCTTCATCTGCAGGGTAGATATTCTTATCAGATAATGATGGTCCCACCAAAAAAGGGTGGTGCCCAAGAATACCGTTCAATAAATAAAGGGAAAAATATTTTTTGGTCTTTTTTTTAGGTGGTCCCATGTTTTTTTGGTCCACCAATAAAAAATGGTTTTCATTTGGTCCTTAATTATTTAAAAATGCTAGAATATCTAAAATATCATCTTTATTATTTACTCTCTTCTTTATTATTTTTTTGTTTTATCTCTTCTTTATTTTCTTCCCACAAATTTCTCTCTCTTCTTAACTTTAATAAATAAAAAACTTAAAAATGAAATATCTCTCAAGATATAAGTTTAACATTAATAAATTTTATATATTCGGAAAGGTCTCGACGATATCTACACAATGAATACCCATTATGCTATGTTTCAATATTTTATTTTTTCGGTGTAATAGTAGTTCATATCCGAGAATGAACACTATTTTAGAACATGATAGTTCATTCTACTTATAGCAGTTCATTTCGTAGAATGAACTCGTATATGTTAGCAATTTGTTTTGTAAAATGAACTCATAAAAGTAGTTCATTATGAAGAATGAAGTCGTACTGGTAGTTCATTATTATAGTTCATATTGTAGAATGATCTCGTGATAGATGTTTCTTATTGTCAAATGAATTCATAATGGTTGTTCATATTGTAGGATTGATAATTCACGTTGTAAAATGAATTCGTAATAATAATTATGGTAGCTGATATTGTAGAATGAACTTGTAATAGGTGTTCATTATGATAGTTCATATTATAAAATGAACTCGTAAATGGTAGATCATATTGTAGAATGAACTCGTGATAGGTGTTCATAGTTTTGAATGAACTCCTAATGGTATTTCATATGGTAGAATGAACTCATTGTATTAGTTCATTATGTAGAATGAACCAGTTCATATAGCTAGTTCATATTGTAGAATGAACCCTGATAGGTGTTCATTTTATAGAATGAACTCGTAATAATAGTTGATTACACCAGTTCATTTCATAGAATGAAGTCGTATGGTAGTTCATTTTATAGAATGAATTCGTATTTTATCTAATCCTAAGAGTTTTAGAATGAACTAATTAACATAATTATTCATTATAGTAGTTCATTTTATAGAATGAACTCGTATAATAGTTCATTTTATAACTAAAAAATAAGGTAAAAATTAAAAGCTTCGAAATATAGCGACAATGGTACTCGTTGGAAAGCTCTCGTCGAGGGCTTTCCGAAGATATAAAATTTATCATTTTTGGACATATGATTCAAAAGATATTTAAGTTTTAAGTTTTTATTTATTTATTTTTATTATCATTGTTAAAAAATGGAATTTCTGCCACAATTAAAAGACCGTGACATCAAATCATTGATGACATCATCCCGCGTGGGTATTGTTCATCCTAGGACCAAATACAGTATAACTTCTTTAATACTCGATAATATAATATTCTCGCTAAAATAATAAAATTTCCTAGCCCACTCTGCCTAAGGAGTGGTAAAATAATAAATTCGATAAAATCATAAAATAATACATTTTAAAAATTACCTTAACGATTAACAGGTCCCAAATAATATATAAAATAATAATACTAATAAAAAAATAAAAAATAATTTTCAAACATATCAAATTTTCTTAAAATATGATTGAATATTGGTTTGTTTTTCTTAGAAATTCAAATCAAGTTGTATTTAATCCCTAATAGTGTGTAGTGCACTTAAGAGGCATGAAGTCGCATTGTTGTATTACAATAAGAAGTGTTGTAGTGTGATTGATGCTTGCAAGAAGGATTATCCCTTTTATATTCACATAGCTCTTTCCGTATTGCATTTTTAATTGGTTAGTGAGATACACCTTAGAGATGAGAATACATCTTGGTGACTTAGAATGATGTACGTGACTTATTTATATGTTAAAGACTTTTAAGTTTAAGGTTTGTGAATGCATTACATATATAAATTATTTTTTAAAATAATAATTTATTATTTAATTATAAAGTAATAATTTCTTATATTATCGATAATATAATATCTCTTTTAAATAATAATTTTCCTTTGGTCCCAAGTGTATTATTTTATAAGTTATCTTTAATTAATAATTTTTAAGACTAAATTGATCTTTCCCAACTACCAAAACTAGACCAAACTAACTCTAATATATTATTACTAGGACCTATTAGCATTTCCTACGTAAATAAACTGGCATAAGGAGAGGAGCACGGAAGACATAAAGAAATGGTGATCACACAAATTAACAGCTTGGCCTCCTTCTCACCGTATCTCCAGTTATCAAATGATAATAAAGACAGATCTCGGAGGAAAATCAGACCCCAATTTTCCAGAAAACAAGGTATTAGTTCAGATGATCAAAATGTCTCAGCGACCAGTAAACAAAAGCCATCGACAATATTGTCTGCTTTGAAAATTCCGAAGATTTTTTTTGTTCAATCTGGAATTGCTGTTCTTGGATTGGGTTTCATTGATGCCGGGTACTCTCTCTCTCTCTCTTTCTCTGTTATAACAAATCTGTGAATCTGTGATACAAACTGACGGGAAAATCCTTGATTGTGTATTTCATTCAGGTATAGTGGGGATTGGTCAAGGATAGGAGTAGTTTCAGAGGAGAATGAAGAGTTACTAAAAGTTGCTGCATTTGTTGTAGTACCTCTATGTCTCTACCTCATTTTATCGCTTTCTAACTTGGAGAAAGAAGAGAAACAATGAAGCTTGCTCAATGATCAGTTAGTGTTTTTTGTGTTGGTTTTTATATTAACTAGTCTTGTTTTGGCGATTCGGTTTTGAGATATCTTGTTGCAAAGTTTATTTACATTAAAAAAAAAAATTTGATATGAGAAATGAATCAACAATGAAAGTTTTGAGTTACCCACCAGCTATTATGGTGTTTTTTTTTTTTTGTCTATGCCTCCTTGCACAAAGGGATATTATGTTAGTGTTCTTAAGGTAGAATGGTGTCGGCAAGTCAGAGGAGGTTTAGAAATTTATCAACTACTGACGAGTGACGAAAGCTCAACTCAGGCATTACTCAAGAAAATAATGGTGTACGGATTCAGATAATCAGTTGACAGAAAATAAACACCGCCATCTGATTGTGTAGGATTTGAAACTACTGTAATGATAATGAAACACAGGTATTATTATAAACCGTAAAAAGGAAGAGTAAGATCAAAATGGAATTGGAAAATAACAATGTGCATATAGTTAAATAATTGTTTTACTGGTCAGGTTTAAATTAGAATGCAACAAAATATCAATCCCGAAGTAATTCTACTATCTCAGTTTACAGAGAAATTCAAGAGCTATTAACAGTCAAATCTCGTTTTACCAATCTTGCAATTTAAATTCACCAAACAGTTTATAGACTGATAGGATACCCATGAACAAACTCTTGGTAGCCAAAATATGGAACAACCAATTGACTTATTTCACTAATTTTCTCTGGAATAGATAAAACTCTACTGAAACTCGCACGTGGGAGAACTCAATCGCCACTGAACTAACACCATTGTAGCTCCATAATGAGCGAGTGCTCCCGCAACGACAAAAACGTGGAATATCTGATGACTATGACCAGCAATATCGAAGGCGCCAGGCTTCCATCTCTCTGGTACTCTGCTAACATAGAAAACGACTCCAATAGCATAAAAAAGCGCCATTGCGAGTTCATAAGCTAGAGCAACAAAAATGGCAGGGTGTCCCCAATGAAGAATAACAGCATGAGCAGCAGGAAGAACCCCAGAGAAACCCATAGTGAGAAAAAGTGTCGCTCTGAATGATCTGTACTTAGGTGAAGATAGTGCTGGTGCTAGTAAAGTGACTACCGCAAGAATTCCAAGGATTGTAATGGATGTGAGGTAGAAGTTTCGTGAGTTAGGATTACAGATGAAAGCATAGTAGATTGGCGTGAAAAACGAACAAACAATCATCAATGAAATGCCAGCATAATCCAGACGCCAAAAGAATAAATTGAGACGGCGAGAGTGGCAAGCAAAGAGATGTGAAATTGAGCTGCAGATTAAACATCCCATTGCTCCTATCAAGAATACGAACCATGGCCAACGAGGAATGTTTGGCAAGTCGTTGCTTATGAATCCACGGGGGAAGATTACTGACTGAAAGATTGATCCATGTTGGTTGTGTCCTGCATGTAAGCCCTAAAAGAAGCAGCAGACATATTTTAGTTAGATTTTCATGTCAAGGTTGCATATGGAGCATCCACATTCTGCATTTGGATTTCTTAAAATGGGGCCAACGTCACTAACCCCTTTGACAAAGTAATAAGTGCCTATACTAAATTGAAATTAAGGTACTCTTAATTTATTGATTTAACTTCACAGATGTCAAGTTTTTAAGGTAGATTAGTGGGGGACTTCAACACATCATTAGTTCATCACCATTACCTCTTCTGTACAAACTTTTAAAATGAGATTTATAACTTCATGCGGCTTCTGAAAATAACATGGATCCTGTTAACCTATGCACCCATGAAGAGGATAAAAGGTATTAATTACCGTAATATTTTGTGATATAATTATTGTTAGACACGTTTGTCGATAAAAAAACTAAATTCCGTTTATTGCCCTGTTGTTTCTATTCTTTATCCATCTTCAATTAATGCAGTTTTGTTTTACCAGATCTCTTTAACTCGTTCGTCTTCCTTTTTTATTTTTCTTACGGAGCTAAAGTCGATGAAACAGGTTTTGATTGATAGAAAGAATCGATCAAAAGAATTGGGTTGATGGTTAGTTTAAAAAGAAATCAAAAGAATTAATCAAGACAGTCCATAAACAAACTGAACTAAAGAGAAAAATCAATTGATTTAAAATTTCATATGATCAAACAGTGAGAAGGAACAATGCAAAAAAAAAAAAAAATTAGGAAAACCGAAATAATGTGAAGTACATAAACTGCTAAGCATCCCTTTAATTTTGGTATTCTTTTGGTGAGTTCGTAAGAGGGGGAAGACATAGTAACGTGAGTGAAGATGAGAAAAATGATGAACAATTGATTACAGATATTACATCTTTCAAGGGTATTAACGGAAATACAATGATATTTTACTAGAAAAATATTAATTAAGATTTAACTTTTTGCTTTCACGAAAAGCTTACAATTTCGATACAAAAATAGCTCAATTAATAAGCTGTTAGCCCAAAATCGATTAATCTTTTTGCTTTTTGGTTCACTGATATACACAGTAACTCGTAAAAGTAAACAAATTTCAAATGAAATTCAGGGTTCAGATTTTTTGTCGCACCAAACAGGCCCACATAATCACGGGGAAGCATAAAAAAAGGCTACGAAAAAAAACGTGGTGGGTGTAGGGTAACGTTACGGAAAAATCTGATTATTCATACTTTTTGTTCTCTTAGAGAAAGAAGGAACTTACGGTTCCAGCTGAATCAGCTGATGGAATATCTGAACCATTCTTCATAATCATCATCCATGGCTTCTGAATCGATCTGAATTAAGAAGATGAGCTTGATTTAAAAAAAAAAAAAAAATCAAAATCGAATTCCTTACAAACCTGGAAAAACCAGAGAGAAATGATGGAACTTCTGAAGTGGAATCAATCAAGCTTAGCATAGTCAATGATAGGAAAATCACGAATCCTCCCAAATGCCTGAGAATTGAATTAAATTCTTAATTAAGCAGAGAAATCCGAAGCAAATAACGGATGTAATTTGATTCCAAGTTTGATAAAACTTACGTCCAGATGTTTAGGGTTTCATTGTGCAAAGAGAAAACACTGAAGAAAGTGTCTTTTAATGGCCATTCGCATCTATAATGATCTAATATAAACTCATTGTCCTTCATATAATTTGGTAATTCTTCAAATTTCAGTAATCTTCTTTGATAATTTTTCTCCACTTTCTCATGATTGTTGTTCTTCTTCTTGAGCATAATCTCTTCTCTTACTTCTTCTTCTTTTGATGATTTCTCGTGATCACTTTTTCGATGGATGATTTTTTTCTATTGATTATTTTCCCGGCCATACTTTCCGGTTGTCTACCGGAAATTAGCCGGTATTTCTTTGAGTTCCGCAATTCAAATTCGGAGCTAATGATTTCAACAATCACACACCTCTGGTCTGGATTTTAAAGTCGAGTCGAGTGAGAGAAAGCGTGAAATTTTGTAAGGGGAAGAGTTTAGACTTTAGAGAGAGAGGGGGTTGAGATTCTCATTGTCGTTGGCCCAAATAACCAAACAATTGCTGACTTGTACTTTTGGATTTTGAGGTACTCACCGGTGGGTAAAGTCTCTTGAACGTGGCTTTAGTTGCATGGAACTTTAGCGTTTTAAACAATCTCAAGATTTCTTTTTTTGATACCAAAAATCAATTTACCATCTATAATCAAAGAAAAACTATGATTAACAGGTGAACTGTTGGTTTCTCTGGTCACCTATTGCATACAGTTACCCTCTTCAATAACTTCTCAGCTATGCCTGCTGTCTAACCCTTCAAAACTTCCTATAATCTCATTCGTATGGTCGGAGCTGTTAAAGTCGTGGATGATGAATATTTTTCCGTGTTTTATCGATGTGTGTATAAGCTAAGAAATAAGCTATTGCTAGCTGATTAGGAGTGATATGGCAGTATGGTCAGATTGACCAATGTCTTCCGACTTCTGAGGCATAAGCAGCAACCACAAATGAAGCTAACCATTTAGCATTGTTGACAATCAGATAGCCGCGAAGAAAGAAGTTAAACCAAGACAACTCAGATTGGTCGGGTCCAGCTCGAATGTGCAGCTAGCTAGGTGAAAAGCAGTTTGGTGTTGTAAAATCCAAAACAGGGTACAAAGTAGAAATATCCGCCAGTAGTACCCAGAGAGAACTCGGCAACTGGCCATTGCTTTCCCTACTTTTTGTGAGAGGAAAAAAATGTGGAATCCTAACAAAATTGAAATTTTAGGTTGTGACCTGTTCGGCTGTACAGTAGATAGGGCAGCCAGACAGATGGTGCTCAAACGTACGTATGTACAACAAACAAATGAAGGTCGTTCCTCTGAACAAGAATTAATTGGACAAACACTGAATGAGGGGAAACAGTTATGCTTGAATAATGCAGTATAAGAAAGGTAAACTGCAGGAGATAACAACTATCGACTATCGTAAAGCCTGTATGCACTAATAAAGAGCGATTTCATTTTCCATCATATATATGAAACCATCCTGCAATTAAGAGGGAAGGACAAGTGAAACCCATTTTCAACAATTTTCCAGCCATTCCCCTACTGCGCAAACCTTCGAAACTTTGTAACAACTTATACCCAACTTTGTAACAATTTTCCAGTCATTAACCATGGAAACTTGGTGTCTTTTACCAACTTGCCGGAGGCCACAAGAATGAAATTGTTGGCCTATGTTGCTACATATGATTGAAATGGGCAGATTGTTCCAGTCAGCCAATGTTTACCGAAAAAAGCAGAAACTGCCAATGCATTTTACAAACATAATTGATAACGGCCATAAGTTTCGGAAAACTTGGATCTGAATTAATCATCGTTAGAGAATATTTGAATTAATCATCAATCCATGACAGTGGCCATCACACAGTCTAGAGAACAATATAAATTGACCATTTTTCTATAAATTAAAGCAACATTTGTTCGAGGGATCTATATATCAGAAGACGTTCAATCTTCTATAATGAGAAATAGTGGTTTGAAAGTAATGAAGTTCTTAATATTTTGATACCTAAACTCGGAGTTCTATTGGTATAAAGTATAAAAAGAATCAAGGGAAACGGAAATAGGTAAATTCAAGATTCTGCGAAAGACATGTAATCTTCAAAATAAGTAAGCGCAATCTGCAAATTGTTGTGCTTTTCTAACAAGCTTGTATGACCAATATACATGAGAAAATCCATATTCCAGCATCACGAAAACGTTTAATTAATGGCACCTCCAGAAAGGGAAGGGGGATCTATATATGTACCTTACACACAGTAACATAAAGTAGCTGAGAAGGCTCTGAAGAGGCTACTTTTTCGGTTATCTTCAGTGTTCCCTCTTTTTCAATTTGGGTGAACTAATGCTGAAAAAAGCAACTTATTGATATCATCCGAGTCAGACTCAAGCATATCATCCCCTGCCAACATGAAACATATAAAATCTCCTCAGATTTCTAAGAAATAATATATCAGAGTATAATGGACCATTAGCATGTATCTCTTCAGAGGCCTTGGACTCCAAATTAAACCCGCAGCAGAGAATCATCTCGTTGACAGTGACCCATTTCTTTCCCCTGATCATGGTCAGGCTTTGTTCAGTTAGTATGACAAAGATCATGGGCCAACGTAAAACTCTACCTGTTAGACGGGTGAGTGAAACCATGATCACATAATATTCAGTATCCTACATGTAGGTGTGATATGATCACAATCAAACTAAGGTGGGTGACTGTTTAACATCCATGCCTACATGAAGATTTACTCCCACATCTTACGAGTAGGTGCACAGAACCAGCCTTGCATCCAGGATGGAAAACTCATACTAGAGCATGTCCACTACTTTCCACCCACAGGAAACGTCCATCAATACAATATGTACTAAAACAAGGAGATGAAGTGTTTACCTGTCTTTGAACTTAGTTGAGCTGTCCACTCGGCAATGATCTGCATACAATTGAAAGCAAAGTTCAAGTGAGGGCGACAAAAACCTGTAAATGTTGGACCATGAACATTTCAGAATTATGTTCCGACAGTACTGGTACATATGTTAGTGTTGGACACGGTTAGTCAAAAATGCTGAAACACCGACATGGAAGTACACTACACATTCATTTTTTCAGCACTAGGGGCACTATTTTTAATTCTTAATATGTTCTACGAGTTTAGAACTGTTGCATATTCATAAAAGACACTAATGTACTACTATTTCATATGCTACAACACAATCGCGCAGGTACTCGCAAGATATACACACGGATTAACAGAGTTGCGTGCAACTACTAGCCGAAGTGTCCGTGAACTCTGCAAATGGTGTTCATGTGTCTTGACACACAAAATCCAGAAGTGGAGTTTCATTTTTTAATAGAATGAAATAGGTAGTAAAAGAAAACAAGAACATTTAAGATGTAGCAAGATCATATGGTGCAAAACTTTTGAAAGTTAATAACAAGGCAATCATTCCTGCCTTGATATTAGTTCTCCTCGCTTTCAATTCACTGTTGGTTGCTTGCTGGCAAATGACACAACATCTATAGGTGCCACTTGGAAAATGCGACCTCATCCATTGTATTTAAATTATTAATTTTGAAAAGTAAGCATCAATTAAAAGATAAAATTGAAGAGTAAAACTAAACTTAATGAAACAACAGAAACAAAAATTGCTTCAAAAAAAAAACAGAAACAAAAATTCTAAATGGACAAAAATGCACTTAAGAATCCTCTTGCAAAAATCTATTTAACATGTTTCTCACATCATGCATAAAAAGACATACAACTTCAAAGTTCAAACTGTACAAACAATATAAATTGACAAATCAAAATCTTACGCAAATACCTGGTTTAAATTAGTGTATGCCGGATCATCCGAATCATTAGTAGGAGGAATCCCAGATGATGCCTGCATCCGTTGAACTAGACTCCTATTACTGACCAGACTCATCCTGGCCTTGTCTATCAAATCCTGCAAGACAAAAAAACAAACAGAATTGGGATAAAGAGAGAGTCAATGTGTTCAACCTAACAATCTGACTCTCATTCTGTTAGGCATATTAATATGTCCCTCAATTTCTTGTTCTATGTAATATGCAAAATCACAACACTATCGCCAAGAAAGATAAATTGGACTTGACCAAACCAGATATTATTTACGCTACCCGATTCCACTTCCAATAATAAACATTAATCTACACCACAACAACAATTTGGTATACCCAGGTACCTCAAACATCAGCGACAGCACTATACAATATAGAGAACCATAACCCTAGCATGTTAGCAACGAACGGCAATCAGGTAGCAGCATAGTGATCTAAGAAATTAACGGCAATAAGAACCCAATTTAACCCTTTCCTATCTAGACCAACAATCCTACCCATCTAAATCAACCATATCAACGATTAAGGGATTCAAATAACAAGTTGTTCAAAATCATATGCGTAAGTTTTGGGGATAGGATACCTGCTTGGCAGATAATAGTTCTCTGCACTGGTCTTTCAAAGATGAAAGATCTTCCTGGATTTTCTTGATCCGGGTAACTAACTTCAATGGATTTGCCTACAGAATTACAAACAAAAATTAACAAACTGATTTTTTTTTTTTTAAAACGAATTCAAAATACGTGATGACAAATTAAAACATTAAAACCCTAATTACAAAATCAGAAGAAGAAGAAGAAATAGTAGAAAGAGGGGAAATGAAATTACATTGTCAGGGTAAGTTTGTTGGAATTCCCTCTCCAACTTGTTATAAACAGTAGTAAGATCATTATTAGATTTGCTGAGCAGATTAACTAAACCATCCATTGATGGATGATACTGTTGTTGTTGGCGTTGATGATGCCCCATTTTGTTGCAAGCTTGGTAAAGGGGCGGTTGGAATCGGTAGAGGGGCGGCAACCTAATAAGACAAAAAAGGTCATTAGAAGTAAATTCAAGTGCCCCTTATCAATCAAACCCTGGAAATGATTAATTAAACCTTATTGTTAATAATCAAGTTTAGTAATGATAATCAAGATTAGTGTAGATAATCAAGATTAATTTTGATAATTAATTTTCACTTATTATAGAATCAAAAATCAGATGTTTAGAGTTATAAGAAAAAAAAAAATTGAGGAGAAGAAAAAAAAAACTTTTGTGATATTTGTGAAACCCTAAATTTTGATTCACTCCACCAAAATGAGTGATTCCAGTGTCAAATTAGAGGTGGGTGAATCTCTATATGATAGAGAAAACAAGTACTACATACCTCTTGATGGAGATCCTGATATGGAGTATTTTTTAGATGGTAGAGATGTTTTAGACCAAAGTGAAGGTCAATCTCAACCAATTGAAGAAATTAGCCAACAAAGTGAAGAACCCAGCACTGAAAATGACCAGGTATACTTCTAAACTACTTCTCATTAGATTTTTGTTCATCAAAATTATGTAAAGTACGTAAAAAGATCAAATTTTTCAAAATTTCAGAAGAACATACGGTTGGCTTTAAGCAAGTTACCATCCGTAATATATACGATTACGGTTCTAAAATATCAAATACCAACCGTAATCGGTTCAATTTGGGAAAACCCTAAATTATACCAAGTTACGGTTGGTTAAATTTGTTGGATTCCAAACCGTACCAAAATTACGGTTTGCTAAGTATGTGCAAGAGTTACCAACCGTCGGTTATCTGTGCATGTAAGTACTTAGTGCAAGATTTACGGTTACTAATGTATAAATCGATACCAACCGACACTATATTACGGTGTGTTGGTGTAAGGGTTACCAACCGTATATTTAACCGAGTGTTTCACTATTCTTTTTGATCTATATACGGTATGTTGTAGGATGACGGATACCAACCGTAACTCCGGTTACGGTTTGTTTATTCTCTTTATTTACCAACCGTATATTCATATATGTTTTGGTTTTATTGCCTCGTTTAGACTAATGTTGGTATGTTTTTGTCCAGGTCGTTGATGTACCTCCTATAATGGATGACCAACCTTTAGCAAATGAACTTCTCACCAAAGATTATAGCTCTCACTATTTAACCGAGGAAACATGGAAGGAGAAAGACGATGCAAAGAAGTGGGCTAGAGAACGAGGAAAGTTGATTATGTGTATCATAGTTTGTAATGGTACCACTAGTGATAGTGCCTTTCAAATGGTTTGCGAGTGTAGTGGACAACATAGAAGTCACGCAAAAAAAGATACCTTGCAAGTAGCAAAGAAAAAGAGGAAGAATACTACTTTTAGTAAGAAGACCCGATGCCCCTTCAAGCTTCAGTTTAAAAAGAACGCGGCAAAAAGGTGGTTTTTGGAGAAAGTTGTATGTGGTAGTCATAACCACCCTATCTCGGAGAGTTTGCTATCACACGCTTATGTTGGACGCCTTACCGAAGAAGAAGAGAAGATTGTAGAATCACTGACACAAATTCGTATGAAGCCTGTTGATATCCTCGCTCACTTAAAGGAAAGAAACCCACAAAATGCTTCTACTTTGGATACCATCTACAATGCAAGAAAAAAATTGAAGGCTAAGAAATGGGAACAAAGGAACGAAATGCAACAATTAAGGAATTTGGGGGAGTTGCATAATTACTCGGTTTTCCACGATGATGACGAGAAAGGACGAATAAGACATCTTTTATTGGCTAATCCTGAGTTTGTGAAGTTGGCACGGTGCTCTCATCAAGTGCTTCTAATGGATTGCACATACAAAACCAACAAGTTTGAGATGCCGTTGTTGAACATTGTCGGGCAAACTTCTACCAATGCTCCTTTTAGTGTTGGTTTTTGCTTTTTGAAAGATGAGCTCGAAGAGAGCTATGTGTGGGCACTAGAACAAGTGAAGTTATTCTACGTAGAGGGATATACTCCAAAGGTGATTATTACCGACAAGGAGCAAGCTTTGTTGAATGCAATAATGAGGGTTTTCCCGGAAGCTCATAACCTTCTTTGCACGTTCCATTTGTGGAAAAGTATTGAAACTAAGTGCATGCACCTTGTCCGTCCAACCCGAAAAAGCGAAATGGATAGAATAAAGGCACTACCGTTACATAAACAAGAAGAGGCTAAAGAGAAATTTAAGAACGATGACAAGTTGGCGGAACTAAAATGGGAAAGTTTCAAAACGGAGTGGAGAGCCTTGACCTATTCTATCACCGTGGATGAATATGAAGATAGAGCTCGTATGTTAGTGGCTCATTGGAAAAGAGGTTATCCAAGTGTTGTGAAGTATTTGTTTGATAATTGGTTGGATCCTCACAAAGAGAAGTTCGATCGGCGTTCACTAACCAATATAGGCACTATGACAACCAAGCTACAAGTACGGTGGAGTCATCTCACAACCGGCTGAAGAAGAAACTTCATAGTTGTAATGGTGGGTTAGTTACGTTATTTGAAGCCATGCATTCGTATTTCCTCCGTGATCACGATAGAGTTACAGAAGAAGCCGAACTAAACAACACACTAAATGGATGGACAATGAGTGGCTAAGGGGAATTACACATCAAGTTTCGCACAAAGCAATTGAGAAGATAATGTATGAAGTACAACATTATGAATTGGGGGATTATGAAGAAGAGTGTGTTTGTCCAAACATGACAAGTTTGGGACTCCCATGTCGGCATGTTATAGCCACATATCAAGACAAAGTGATCCCGATTCAAGATATTGATCCCTTTTGGCAACAATTAACATTCCGTGAAACAATTTTTGATCCACAATTTGGAGGAACGTTTGCCGATACCGAGATTGGAAAAGCTCTAGCCGAGAAATATGCTACACTAAGCCAAGGCCAAAGGCAAATATGGTTGAGTAACTTGAGAGATTTCGTATATCCACAATTTAGGTATGACATCAAGGAACCACCAAAGGGGAAGGGTAAGGGGAGGCCTCCTACCAAAAAAAAGAGGTACGTAGGAAATAAAAAAGCAAGAGAATTGGCGGAAGAATCAAAGAAAAGAGATCCTTGTGGTTATGAATGGTTGAGAAAGGAATATGAAGCGGAGGATGAGATGGAAGAGGATGATGTTCAAGGTAGAAACAAACGAAAAAGAGGTCAAGCGGATAAAGGAGAACCAAGCCGTCGAAATGTACAACAAAAATGTATTGAGCTTCCTACTCAAGAAAGTGCAACAAGCAAAATTGATGTTAAAGGAAAAGGTCCGGTATTTCGCTCTAAACAACAAGAAAGAAGCAAAGTTGTTGTTCAAGGAAATGGTCGTAAATAAAGTGGAGAAAAAGATGATGGAGTTAAAGGTCAAGGTTCCTATGTCGGACTCGAGGTTTCCTCCCAAGATAGTTCAATAAAAAGACTTATTGGTAAAGTTGGTGTTAAACAATTAGCAAGGAACAATGGAAAGAGTCCGATGGTTGAAAAGGAGGAAAAGGAGACGATTCATCTAAAAGGAGTGCCTAAACCACCACCTAGAGACAAGAATGGTCGATATAGCCGGAACCATTACATTCTCTATGAATATTACCTTCGTTTTTTCCCCGACTATATTCGTGGTTATATCAAGGCTACGGAGGATGTTCATGGTGATGGGAATTGTGGTTACCACGTCTTCGTGGATCAACTTGGACCCTTTGAAGACGCGATAGAGTGGGATTGTGACCAAGTTACTTACGTAAGGCAAAAATGCTTAATGGAATTACGTGCTAACCGCGATTTCTATAAGCCGATGATGAGAGTTGAAAGAAACGAAACCGATGAGGTGTTAAATGAGAGCTTCAAGGAAATGGAAAGGCGGTTAACCGGTAATATATGTTTGACAAGGCAATATTGGATGCGCATGCCTATATGTGGCCAACTACTCGCCAACGCATTCAATTGCGTCATTCATTTAATCTCCAGGGACATGAGCACTACATTTGCACCAACAAGAATACCGTTTGACGAAGACTTGTCAATTAAAAAAACTGTTGTCATGGGGCACGTGGAAGGAAATCATTACATCGGCCTCCGATTGCATGAAGGAAGTCCATTACCTCCATTGTGGAGGGAATTTGGTTGTGACGGTGAACTCCCCAAGACTTGGTGCAATCGATTTGAGAAAAGGATTGAATTATGGAAGGCCATAATGTTGTCTATGCCGAAGCAATTCGTAGTTATGACCGATGATGAAGAGGATGCTTAAATGTTTTCAAGTCTTGAATGAAGCCCATTTTATAATTTGTATTTTGGTATTTTGACTAAATGTGATATGATTAAAAGTGACAACATCATGTCTATTTAATTAGCTAATTTGAGTGGAAATCAAGGTATCAGTGTCAATTACGGTTGGTAACTAAGCCATATTTAATAACCGTAAGTATGTTTAAAAACAGATTGTACCAGCCATTGTCAGTTACGGTCGGTAATGATAATATACTTACAAACCGTAACTAACAATGAAACACAAGCCAAACAAATATAATTCAATTAAAACCATTGAACCATCTTCATTACTAAACCAACATTACAACCATTAAACCATTATAAATATAAATGACATTACAACTCATTTTCTTTGATGCGACTTAAAAGGATACTAATATCCAGTGCTTACGAAGTGCGATAGAAGTCTTTAAGGATGTTGAAATGAGGTAAGTATTGAAAACTCGACCTTTTCCATCGTCTCCATTCTTGAATAGAGCTCTCTAAAACTTCGCCGTCGATTTCACCCGTTAATCGTATTTCACCCATAATACGAACTAATGCCATAAATTCTTGAACGTTATCCAGAATAGTTCCATATCGAATATACAACATTATTCCATCGCGGTTATTAGGGTTACTGTTTTGAGCAAAAGTTTTCTAAAAGAGTTCTCAAATAACTTGTACTCACAAAACCACATCGGCGTCGTTCTTCTCCTCTTTTTGGATAGCATAGAACAAAGTTGCGGCAAATACATAAATCTTCTTCCAATGTAAATTCAGGGTTTGGAGCCATAATCTAGTTTAAGGTAAGAGATGATTCATGTGGAGGTGTAACTTCTATTGAGGAGGATAAGCATATATATATATATAATAATTTGGTTTTTTATTATCTAACGGATCTATTTTTTGAAAATAAACTCGTTAAAGGTTTCAACGGCTATATTTTCAAATCAACCAATGAAAAATCAGTGGATAAACTCATGAAAACCCAAGAAATAAATAAGGTGCGGTTGGTAATGAAATTATTATTTTAAACCGTAGACTAGATAATTGATTTTGCAACAGAATGAGTTACGGTTTGTAAGTATTGACAATTTACCAACCGTATCTCTCGCACAAATTGCATACCGAGTTACGATTCCTTAAGGAAGCACAATTACCCACCGTAACTCGCAAAATTTAATTATACGGAGAGTTACGGTTCTTTATAGTTATAGTTACTAACCGTAAAATTGCGCTCTCTAAATCTGAAGTTCAGAGCAATGTACGGTTAGTAACTATGCTTGGTTACAAACCGTAACTAGCGTACGGTTTGTTAAAGATTTGCGTGATCAACCGTGACTAGCGTACGGTTTCTAATTCGCCGTTTGTTACCAACCGTAAGTATGAGCTCTCTAAATCTGGAAGTTACAGAGCAATGTACGGTTTGTAACTTTGCTTGGTTACAAACCGTAACTATCGTACGGTTTGTTAAAGATTTGCGTGATCAACCGTGTCTAGTGTACGGTTTCTAAGTCTCCGTTTGTTACCAACCGTAACACATATAATAAATTCAAAAAAACAAACAATTCATAACATGTTTGTGATTTGCTAAATTTAAACTCCATAACCACACAATTCATAACATGTTTGTGATAATATCCATAAGCTAAAAACTAACCACACAATCATTAGTTCTTGTTAATATCCATAAACTAAAAACAACCACACAAAGCTAAGAAATAAGAAGTTGTCCTGCTATTAAATGTCACATAACCATAATTAACCACGAGGACCACGAGCTCTTTTGTTGGTGGTACCACCACCACGAGTGCGAGGACCATCACGGCGACCACCGGGACCACGACCACCGCGACCACGACCACCTCTTTGGCTAGTACCCACACCATGCGTCTCTTCGCTGCTGGATGACGACTGAATATGGCTAGTACCCGCACCTCCAATGGACTTTCTGCCCCTCTTTAAACCTCTTTCTTCGGTGACCAACCCCTCGTACAATTCTTTCCTGGTTGGATCATGCATGTTCCTTATTTGCTCTTGTAAGGTCCTTTGTTGAGGAGCGTTAATCACACCATTAGCACGGATGCATGAAGTCATACTATTTGCCAACTGTTGTCCTCGCTCTTTCTATTAACACATTAAAAAGAGTCTTAAGAGATTATTCCATAACCGAAGAAATATAAATTAGAACTAAATTCCAAGTCATGAGGATAACAAAGTTACGTACCGTCATGAAATATAGTTTCCTCCAAGTCATACCAAATAGTCCCTTTGTCTCTTTGCTCTCCTCGGCAGCCTTCCTTTTTTCTATTGCCTTTTGAATAAGTGGTTGGGCCTCCGGATCATTATTAATCACATGTGGATGACCAAAATGATAATACCATTCTATGTAATCATCAACAGCTTCTTTCGTGTTGTTACAAGCCGTTGCCTCTCCCGCTTGGAGTTGGTATTCTCGTTGATGGCGGTTGTTCCAAACATCAATCGTCGGAGTTGGGCGGTAGTTGAGTATAATGGTGGGGCCTCTTGTCTCGGATCCATCCTTGGATAATTTGAAGTTTTCCCTAACGACCTTTTCTTGAATATGAGCAATTTGGCGTAGAGTTCGACGAGGATTGGTCATAACATAACCTGTGGCATGATACAATGGTACGTTGTAGCCTGAGGTATGTGTGAACTGACGAACATCAACTCCATTTTGAATCCTCAAATAAGGGTCAAAGATAACATCTTCAACCGTGAAAGCATCTATTTCCTCCCTCACTTGAATGAGCCTCTTTTCTTTGTTCCTTTTTTGTCTACCAAAGGAACATAAACTTCTTTCCTGTAGGTCTATCATCATCTTCTTCCCGTTCAGTAGGAGGTCTCAAGCTCGGAAAGTGGTCATACACCCAAGCCTAGAAAAATATAAAACAATTTAAGCAATTGGGACATGAATACAAAAGATAAATATAACAAACAATCATAAAATAAAAAAATGATAAAATGTAACCAAACTTACCATTAGAAGCGCAACATTCCCAAAGAATTTCGGTAGCTCCAGCCCTCGAGGCCTTTCTTAGACTTTCAAGTAGATATGCAAGCGTGGCGGTGCCCCACGAATACTCTCTGGTCTTGTTCAAATCCTTCAACAATTGTAGGTAATGGACATTCACCCTATTTCCCGAGTTATCGGGCATGAATACGGTCCCAATAGAATACAACAAATATGATGTGGCTGTACGCCTAGCCCTTGTGTCGTCTATCACCTCGCCTGCCAATTGCTTTTTGAGGGTGTCTCCAAACTTCGTCCTCAAATTTTTCAACAACAGCTTCTTTACCTTGTTAATCTTGTTTGGTTCCGAAGGGTCATAACCACCAGCCAACATAAACTCCATCTCGGTCTCGTCTTTACCCCACCCAAGTGTTTCTTCAACAAGGCTGTAGAGATCAGTCCAAGACATGTTGTTATCAAAACCTTCATATACAGATTTTCCTTCAACTTCCAAGTCAAGAATTTGCTTCACATCGTCCGTATTATTGTCATCTCTCCAAATGGGAGATGAAAAGTATCGTTTTTCGCCAACATCGTTCCCCGAAGCGGATACGATTATACTATCATACTCAAATTGGGTATTCGAATTCCAGGCCCTAATCCCGAACTTGACACTAGACTACGAACATCACCACATTCTTCGCCTAATATCCAATGACTAGCTCTTTGATGCTTGACCAATTTGATCGCCCTTGCATGATCCTTAAAAATATTTTGTTAAACTGAGATTAATTAGGATGTGCATAAAAAAAAAAACAAAACAAAACAAAACAAAAAAAAAAAAAACGAAATAACTTAAAACAAAACAATGTGTTAAGAGAAACATACCCTAGTTTCGCAGACTTTTGAAGCCCAGGAATTGGTATAACCAAATAAGATTGATGACTTATCTGGTGCCTCACCCCAAGGTCTTTTATTCTTCTTCCTTGGCAACAACAGGTCTTTTCCTTTAGGAATATGCAACCCTTTTGGTGCAAAGTTCCTTTCTCGGCTTCTTTTCTTTCCTTGGTTTAGCTGGAGCGGAGTTGTAGCTACAAACAATTTCTTTCCCCTTGTTTTGTACTCCTTCTTCATCATTTGCTTCCTCTTCCTCATCTTCATCATTTGGTTCCTCTTCCTCATCTTCATTATCTTTTTCCTCTTCCTCTTCCTCATCTTCACCATTTCCTTCTTCATCCTCCTCTTCTTCGCCATTTCCTTCTTCATCCTCCTCTTCTTCCTCTTCATTATCATCAGCTTCTTCCAGGTTCTTTTCAACTCCTACCTCTTCAATTTCTTGATCATTAGGTTTAGCTCCTTCTAATTCAACACCAGAGTTACCCACAGATGGTTCTCTAAGCCTAATCTCAAATTGATTCTTCTTCTTCTTCGCATTCTTGGGGACACCTCTATGATCTACCCCTAAATGCTTGTCACCGCGAGGGGTGGGTGTGTGATCAATCGGAGTTAAGTTATTCCCTCTCTTTTTCTTCACCCTATCAGGATTCCTACACAAGTAATAATTTGAATGAATTCCTAAGGGTTGAACAAACAAAATGCAACAAACAAACCAAAAAAATGTGACCAAAGCAATATACGGTTTGTAACTTTACAACCGTGTCAAACCGTATCAAGGATACGGTTCGTAACAAAACAATTAAACAAACCGTATATAGAATCGGTTGGTAACTTTCTTATCGTTATAAACCGTACCAATACTTGACAAAAAAATTCAAACATGGGACAATATACGGTTGCAAATGTACACAATTATGAACCGTCCCTAGTACACGGTTGGTAACTTTCTTATCGTTATCAACCGTAACAATACTTGACACAAGGTTTTCAAAGACAGGATATTATACGGTTAAAAATGCATTCCATTATGAACCGTATCTAATACACGGTTTGTAACTAACATAAAAATAGGCACCGTAAGCAAAGAATTAAACATGCGAGAAAAAAAACGGTTCGTAATTCCGTGTAAGTTATCAACCAGAATCGGATAAAAAAAATCAACCTAAGAACATATGGTCTGGTATTTCAATTTCAATTGTTACAAACCGTATCACCATCAAAAGCATTACATACGGTTCATAATGGAACAAATTGCAACCGTAACTAATAAAACCCATGATATGGAAACTTGATTTTTCACCTAAAACCCTAATTTTTGATAGAAGTTGAAATTAAAACGAAGATATTAAACTAAACCCTAAATGGGTTCCGCAAAACATACCTCATGTATGTCATTCCGGGTGATTTCTCCGGTGGAGGGTTTGAAGTTGGGATTGATGTTCTTCACCTAATGGAACATTTGCTCGATTAGAATCGCTACAATCTTCGTCAACTTTCTTCTTATTCGTCATCTATAATGTAGACTTCAATCAACGATTATCAATTTTGCGAATCGCCGATTAATCGAAGACGATGAATTTTCAAACTTTAATGGAGGTGGTGTTTACGGTTACAATGGAAGTGGAGAAGATGAAACAAAAAAAAGAACTGATTTTGATTCTCATCCTAATTAGGTTTATATGATGGAGGACAATTCGGCTTTTTCAATCAAAAAACAAGGGTAAATTAGACCATTTCGGGTGAAAAGGGTAATTTAGTAAAACTACACCCCCTATAGGACACCCCCTAACCAATAAAAGGGACATTGCTATCACACATGCCGCCCTCTCTACCGATTCCTCCCGCCCCTTTACCAGGATTGTTTTGTTGTTATCAGTTGCGCAAAATTGAAATTTCAGGAGGGAAAATATCTTCTTATGAGCTCGTCGTGCTCATACAGTGGAACTATCCTAGTTATCCTAGTTTGATTGGGGGCCAAACATTTTAATCGGGGGCCAAGCACTAGAGGACAAAAAAGGTCACCCAATCCTAATTTGGGTCACCCTTATAAAAATATTTTCTAAATGGCTAAGATGCCCCTTAGTGATTAGTATTAAGATTTAAGTAAGTTGATTAGTGTGATAATTTTGTTTAGATAAAAATCAGGTTTTGGGATTAAAATTTGGGGAAATTTTAGTTTTGGGTTTTTTTGTTTTGAGAAGAAGAAGAGGAGTTTTGAGAGGAAAAACTAGGGTTTTTAGAAATGAGTGATTTAAGTGGAGGGAATGAGGTTGGTGAAGGTTCAAACAATAACCATGATTGTGTTGATGGTGAGATTGTCTCTAATAATCCTATGGATTGGATGTTTGATGAAGAGATGTTAATGGAGGAAGCCATGAATAATGGTGGAAATGAAGATCCTACTGCTCAAAATGAAGGAACCGATACTCAAAATGAAGAACCCGCACCTCAAAACAATCAAGTAAACCTCATATACTCTTGAAATTGTCTGAATGGTGCTCGAAGGGGTCGATTGATGGTCACTATGGAACTAGTCAGTGTGAGAGTCGTTATAGTCGGGGTTTGGATTCATTAATGACTCTTCAAAGTCGTCAGTGAATTGGAACTACCAATGACGACTTAAACCTGCAACTTTTCCAGGTTATGAAAAATCGTTAGGTTGGTGTGATAAACACTGACGACTCTTTTGGCTAGGTCAAAAAGGGTCGTTAATTTTTTTTGTTTACAGATAAACGACTCTAAAACCAAAACTCTCAGTAAATAAAACACTTAGAGTCGTCATATATGTATTCGTAGAAGATGACGACCTTATCCCGCCATTTCAAATTTTATGTAGAGTCGTTCGGTGTTTTATTTAATATACTAACGACCCTTACTGGATTATCATAACTTTTGATTTAATAGAATCATTTCATTGAATTGTAAAAGGCATACATCTTTCATAGCGATACATTGAAGGAAATGAAATACAATAGATAATAACGGTGCACTTAATCATAAATGGCGTAATTATACATAGTGCCTTCCAAGATAAAGTAGCAATCCTCGAACTAAAACTTTTTCCCACGAAGCTCCTCGTAATAGCCATACGCCTTCCTCAACGAAAACGCAAACATACTCGGTTAGTATTGTTGAAAGCTTTGGATAAGTTTTACCTCTTGTTAAAATACTTACTCTTATAGCACCCAACATATTGGGCATGGCTTCCCTTGCGGCCTTGATTTCTCTTTGAAAACTTCACACTCGAAGAATATCTCCTCGAACCGTTCCTTGACGAGTTTCAAAGACCTTGAGTTGCAATTTCCGTCTAACGCCACAAAAGCGATGAATACACGGTTCCACCAAGCATCCGATGTTTGATCAATGTCTTTTCCTAGATCTTCAAAGTGGTTTGTGACTGTTTTCCAAGCTCTCACAATAGCGCAATTCTCTTCCGAAGTGTAAGTACTAGTCATGGTGTTTCCTCTTCTTTTTCCTCTTGGATAATAAATGAATGAGAATGAATGTGAAGGTTGAGAATTATGGTTTGGGTAAAGAAGGGGTGAGATATGGGTCTCTATTTATAGAGATTAAGGACCCAACAATCACTTTTTTGAATTTTTAACCGTTGCCCTACTCAACCACATTTGGTGAATTCAAAATTCACATTAAGCCGCTTTAAGGATCGTTATTATATATATTAATCAAGTGACGACTCTTGATGATCAAAAGAGTCGTCCATGTGTTTTGTTTCTTGAATGATGACTCTAACGTCAAAGACTCTCTCGTGCTAAGTGACCTTTAGAGTCGTTAATATGTTTTTCTCCAAAATGACGACTCATGCCAACAATATCAAACAATCTTTAGAGTCGTCACTCGTGTTTTTACGAATCATGACGACCCTTTTTGAACTATAGTTATTGCACCAATATTTGAAGTCATGCATTTTATTAATCCGAAAAAACATACATGTAGTTGAAATAAAATAGAAGGAAAACACATAAAATTGTTCAATACATTGCGCTAGAAAATGTATACGAGTTTAATTATATTGGGCGAATTGCCATTCAACTTCCTCCAAGAGAGTGTAGCAGTCCTCGTGCAAAAACTCATGGCCGTACTTTAATTCGTATTGACTCCGACCCAAAGAACACTGGAAAAACAATTATTTTAATAAGTTAGTGTTGTTGAATAATCATAACCAAATTAATAATTTTTGATGAACGACATATTGATTCACAAACTTACTCTACTCATGCGGTCTTCGTTTGGCATAGCGCCCTTACGAGCTTTCAATTCGTTTCTTAGCAATACACAATCATTGTATAAATATGCGTACCTTTCCCTTATCTGCGTGGAGCGTCCTCCTATAACGATTTCCGCTTAGTGCTTTAAAAACCTTAAACACCCTTTTCCACCAAGCATTGGTGTTTTGATCATGACCAAGGTAAGGCCCTCTTGTTGGGTCTTCGTTCATCGGTCACCCATTGCGCTTCCTCAACGGAGTGCTTTGTCGTAGTGGTGTGTGCTCTGACAATAGCAACATCTTATAGATTATTGAACCGAGTTGGAGCCATTTTTTAGTGTTTGAAAGTGTTGGGTGACTGATTTAGGAAGATTGAAAGTGATGGGTGAATAAGTTTGGTAGAGATAGGTCTCTATTAATAGCAAAAATGTACCCAACGGCTAGGTTTTTTTTTTTAATAAAAAACGGTTACTTCTGCAATAACTGCTCCTACTAGTCAAAGTTACCGTTGATTTTCAAAGTCTGCAATAACTTCGTAAAGAGTCTTCAAGCTAGATATATATACATTAACGACCCAAGGTGAAAACTGGGCAGCATGGTTTACATTTGGGAATGTAGAGTCGTCCATGTATAAAGAGGGTCGTCATGTATCGAGGAATGGGTCGTTCTTCTGCAAAAATAATTTTGACGACTGTTGGGGTCGTCATTTTCACATCCCAGAAATTGACGACTGCTGAATGAAATTTTTTTGTTTTCTTTGTAGTTGGTTGTACGGACGAGCTCTCAACCTGACCCCGTCTCCATTATCGGTCCGGATACCTCCCAACACTATATGACCGATTTGGTACATTTTTAATGTTTGAATCGATGTATATCTTTATGAAAATTGTTTAATTAGTGTTCGATCATGAACGTGTCATTGGTTTTAATGTAGACGTGGAAAACAAAGGCTGAGGTCAAGGAATGGATTATTTCCAAGGCAAAAGAGAAGATTTGCGTAGTTGTTCAAAGCAAACACGTTGATTATAAGCAAATGGAGATGGTATGCGAGAGAGCGGGGGATAAGGAAGAAAGTCACAAAGGGAAGAACTACAAGTATGAGAAGAAGACGACGAGGGTCTACAAAACTTCGTCGAAGAAGATACAATGCCCCTTCAGGATTGTTTTCAAAAGGCATCATGAAACCAATCTATGGAGGTTGTATAGTATTCCGGATGGTCGTCACAACCATCCTCCACCTAGTACTCTTTTAGGCCACCCAGCATATGCCAGATTGAAACCACATCAAATGGAAAAGGTCCGGCAAATGAAGCGATGTAGGCCCCTTCAGATCCTAAATGCAATAAGGGCGGAAGATAAGACAAACTTGTCTATTATTTCCACAATCTACGCTTCCAAAGCAACGATCAAGAGAACTGAATGGTATGGTAGATTAATTATGCAACAATCAGAGTGGTTGGCAGAAAAACTTCACTACGCCATGCAAACAAGGGTGGGTCCGGGCGACAAAGTGACTCATATTTTTCTTGCCCATCCTAGGATGGTGGATTTGGCTCAGTGTTTTTACCTGGTCTTGTTCATAGATTGCACCTATAAGACCAACAAGTATAACATGCCGTTGTTGAACGTGGTTAGTCATACTTAGGATAAGCAATCATTCACCGTGGCATGGTGCTTTATGGAAAAGGAAGAAATAGAGGACTATGTTTGGGTTTTGGAACAAGTTCGGTTGATTTACCGTGGTGAAGAGACACCGCAGGTTATAATTACGGATAGGGATTTTGCAGTAATGAGTGTCGTTCGTCAAGTTTTTCCACTTGCTCAACATTTTCTTTGTACGTGGCACATCCAAATGAATATTTTTTCTAATTGCAAGAATCATATCCAAAAGATCAAGCTGCGAAGGGTAATCAACGTTCAAGGAGGAAGACGGGCGTCTAAGTAAACTTTCAAAAAATGGATAGCTAGAAGAGAAAATGAAAGAAAAGGAAAAAATATCTTCGAAGATGGTGATCTATGGGAGGATTTCTGCAAAGATTGGGACCATTTGGCTCATTCGAAGACCGAAGTAAAGTACTATGCAAATCTTCAAAAGTTTATTGATGATTGGAGTACGGATCATAAGAAGGTTGTCGACTATTGCCTAGATACATGGTTGAATCCTTGGAAGGAAAAGTTTGTTTATGCATGGACCAATAAGTACAAGCACTACCAAAATGAGTCCACGAGTATTGCGGAAGCGGTCCATGAATGTTTGAAAAAATTCTTCAAGAGAATTTTGGTGGGCAAAGTTACGGTACATGAAGCTATTCACGAGCACGCCGAGGATGATCTTAGCAAGATAGTGACTCGAAAAGGAGTATAATAAGGACCGTTTTTTTAAGCAATACATGGAAGACAAAGAATTGCTACGTGGGGTTTCGCACCAAGTATCATGGTGGGCAATAAAGCATCTGATGACTGAACTTAACAAATTTCGAGCGAAAGCTTCCGATGGAAAAGTGATTAAATGTAATTGTACAACTGAGACGTGGCTTGGCCTCCCGTGTAAACATAAGCTCGGTGGGTACAAGGTGATCATTCCCATTGAAGATATCGATCCTTTTTGGAAGCAACTTGGGTTCACCCCAAATCCCACAGGAGCCGCTGATGAACAATTTGGAGACCTTGAGATTGGCAAGTATATCAATGAGAAATATCGAAAAATGAATTGTGCAGGAAGACAGATATTGGTTTCTAATTTGTGGCCGGCTGCCCGTAAGAGTTTGGGAGTAGAAGAAGAGCCAATCAAACAAAAACCACCGGGTAGACCGACAACTAAAAAGTCGTTTAGAGAAACCATGAAACGGCAATGAGTTGCAAAAGTGACATGTCACGTCATGAGTATGTCCAGGCGGAATATACGGAGTATGAGAACTCTTTCGTACCCAAGGCAAGGGGTCTTCCAAAGGAAGACATGGATATTGTAGACCATGTGGTCGGTACCCTAAGAAAGCCAAGAGCGGAATGGTGACGATAAGAGGAATAAAGGTAATTCGCGCACCCCAAGAGATTCCCATGGAAGACCACATCGTGTTGCTTACACTTTGTATAAAGAGTATACCGATCAACTTCCTCATGTGATCTTGGATCACCTTTTACCCACCGACGACGTTGACGGCGATGGAGATTGTGGTTACCATGTTGCAACGGAACAATTAGGGCATTTCGACGAGGCCGACGAACTTAAGCTCACCCAAATCGAATATGCAAGAAAAAAAATGTCAGAAAAACTAGTTCAGGACAAACAACTATATTTGAAAATGCTCATGGAAGGAGATCAAAAAGAGAGGGAATTGAAGTTTAGGAGTTGGTTTCAAACGTGAAATGGAGGAAGGGGTCGAAGAAGGCCGGTTATAAGTTTTGGATGCAAATGCCTTTTGGTGGCCAACTTTTGGCGGACACATTCACTTGTGTTGTAATTGTATTCAGCAAAGGCTTCCCGGGAGCCTCTTGTATGTACGTACCCTCAAAAACTAGGTGCGGCGATAAAGAAAAGAAGAATTGTAATGGCACATGTCAATGATAACCATTACATAGGCTTGAAGATTTCGAAGAATGTACTCTACCAGGGTGTATGGTGATTGGGAGAAAACACCAAGGAGTGGACAAACCGATATGAGTATGGAATGAACATTTGGAATGCTATGGACCCAACCCAGGTTTACTTAGACTTGGGAAATGAATCGTGAGAGAAGATGTTTATTCTCAACTATGCATTGCATTTTAAAGCATACTTTTTGATAATGGTTGTATCTTCTACCCAGATATTTGTATTTTGAAGAATGCTTAATGAATACAATGTGTTTTATCTTATGGCATACTCTTGTTTATCTACAGTGGTTATCCTAGTTGGATTAAACCACCAACGACCCTCATAGGTAATTTGAATTATGTTACAGAGTCGTCAGCCATATATACATACACCTTAACGACCCTAACTGTAAAAATTTGTGGTCTCCCTGGATGTTTATAAGAGTCGTCATTCATATATACATACACATTAACGACTCTAACCTTAAAAATTTGACAGTCTCCTGTATTTTTTAAGAAATAGAGTCGTCATCCATATATACATACCCATTAACGACTCTAACCTTAAAAATTTGATAGTCTCCTGGATGTTTTCCAACTAATAGTCGTCATCCATATATACATAACCATTAACGACTCTAACCTTAAAAAGTTGACAGTCTCCTGGATGACAGTCTCCTGGATGTTTAAATACTTAGAGTCGTGATCCCTATATACATACAAAGTAACGACTCTAGTTATACGCATGAGAGTCGTCATCATTATAGTGTATACATGGACGACTCTATTAAAAAAAACCCAACGGCTTTTTTTTTGTATACACTTTTTCCCAAAAAAATAGCCGTTGGTAATTATTGTATATATAGAGGAACACATCCAGGAGCAAATTCAATTGAAAACCACCTCAAGAATTTTAGTTTTTAAATGGCAAATCCTTCATCAACTACCAATTCAATTGATAACATACTTAGAAGATGCAAGCGACCAACCAAATCAATATTGGCAATGGAAGAAGAGATACGCAAAAAAAGCATGCGACCTACTAAAAAACCGTACACTTTCATGCCATATCCTACGAAGGAAGAAGAAGAGTTGTGCGAGGCCAAAAAACGAGACCTAGAACAATCCCAACTCCGTGAAAGATTCAAGCAAGTCGAGGAAGAGACTGAATGGGTTAAAAATTATTACATCGTCAAGGATCTCCACGAAGAACATGAACATGATAGTATATTTTGGAGCCAAGTTGGTTCGGGTCTTTTCGTTAATAACAACAAGAAACTACGATATCCTTACTTGTCGTCCCACATTAGTCATAGGACGATTCTTGTTATAAAATGGTGCACCAAGTACAACAAGTTTCTCGCGAGGCACAAAGGGGATAGGCGTGCTGCTCAGGCCGCATATACCAAATGGAGAGGAGAGCCTTTTTATCACATTGAAGCCGCCATGCTAGTTGAATCTCGCACTTAAACAGGGAATAACATGTAATGTGTTCAAAGGAATTTCCACCTTCTAATTAATATTTAATATGCTACTATTCCAAGTTTGTTTTCAATCGAGATTCAATTTATTTTAATAAACAGATCGTTATCTCGTTTGTTAATTCGGTGACGACTATACCTAAGTCGTCATATAATTAATTTTGCAACAACTTTGCTCTTGAGTCGTCAACTAGTTTAATCACGTAGCTAATGACCCATGTTGTTATTTTAAAAAAAAAAAAAACGACCGTTGGGATTTTCTTCTATATAATACCACCCCATCCTCTAGAGAAAATAGCCCAAAACCATTTTTTTTCCACCAAACTACGTAATCTTTCAATTGCAATGGCTGAATGGGAACCGTATGAAGATTTGTGTCTCGTTAAATCGTTTTCTAATACCTTTCATGAACGTCCAAATGAAATCTATTCAATATTTTGGAAGAGAGTTAAGGAGTTCTTCTACGGGCGTACCGCGAATCCTAATAACCGCAAATGGAGAGACTTGGCATTTTGACCCTCACTCTATCACAAGTGTATAATCTTATCGCATTAGAGTCCTACATTATTCTAACAAACATACTAGTAAACATCCTTTTTAAAACCAAGTAGTTTCAACAAACCATCCAAACCAAACACATAAGTAGTTTCAAAAAACACATAAGTTCAAGTCATAAAGTAAAATAAATATAAGTTCAAGTAGACGGTAACATCTCCTCACTCAAGACCACCATCTCGACCTCGACCTCCTCTTTACCTCCCTGACCAGGGGAAACTTTCCGGCTTTTCTTAGGAGGAGGACCCCGAGTATCATCGCCTGGGAACCACCATCTTCTCTCGTACCTTGTTCATCATGATGTTGGCTACTCGCCTGTTCACCACGTTGTTGTGCTAGTTGGCTACATGTTTTCCGGGTCCTCTTACCTTCCTTAGCCATTTCAGCAAACATCTTCTTTGCATTGGGATTTTCAATGTGCGTGAAATAATCATTGTATCGACGTTGCTTCAGATCAATCACTTCCCCTTTTCCAGCCGAGCAACAAAAAGCCTTGACAAAAAGCTTCATTCGTTCCCTCTATATGCATTCAAAAAACAATTCACATGAACTGACGTATATTTGTATGTAAATGAATAACACAATTACACAAATAAATACTCACCACTAGTTTAAGAATGTTAGTATCATCTCTACCGTCAGCTTGAGAAGCAGAGGTGGATGCTCTGTTGGTCCTCCTACCCGTAGTCTGATCTATCCGTATTACCCTACCATAGGAGAAGCCTTCGTACCATTGATAGTAATCCGTTGTTGCCTCGTAACCTTCATGCACATGCACCCAATATGTGATGTCTAAGAGGCTAGAGTGTCTATTATTCTAATGCTTGACATCGATTCTGTGTTCATAAACCACTTTTATGTCATCCTTGTCAGCCTCACATTTGTTCAACTTGTGCTTGAACGGAGGTACATAGTCTTCATCGGGTGAATCTTGAATAAACCCAAGTTGACGCATGATTCTCAAAGGATTGTACATTGAAAAACCGTTAGGGTGAAACAAAGGGCCATGGTAATACACGACATCTTCCATTGCGCCAACTCTATCATCCTTGTAAGGAGTAAAGATTACCTCTTCCGCCGTGATGTTGTCAAGTTTTTATGCATTTCTATCAACGCATCGATTTGTTCCCTATCCCGAGAACAGGAGTACAACCAACGGGTTCTGTTGGACTACCAGGCTCCATTTTGGGTTGATTTTCACATCTTCATTGTCTTTGAACAAAGGACGGGAAATGATCATAAATCCACACCTATAACAACCAAAGTTCAAATTTTTTAAACAATCAAATAAACATAAAAATATATCAAAGGAAAAAAACATACTAAAAAAGACAACTTTCATCAATCCAAATACCTGGATTAGAGCCAAATTCCCATTAATTTGAGAAGTTCGTTCGCGAGATCCCTAAGAAAGATGACCATTCAGATGTGCAACTATGGCAGTCCCCCAAGAGTACTTGTTCACATCTTCTAAGGGGTACAAAAGCTGAAGAAGGTTGGCGCTGACCCTGTTACCTTTGCTATCGGGAAATACAACCGACGCAAGGACGTACAACAAATACGCAGCCCGCCGCATAACGACATTCCATATCGTAGAAACCTCCTTTTTTTTTCCTTCTCTTCGTACCAACCAAACATCCGCCTAATCTCCACAAGTTTGAACTCTTTCTTCGGGTACTTAGTTCCCGACACGAAAAGCCCATCGATTTTCTTATCCCAACCAAACAAGTTCTTGGTCCATGTATAAATTTCATCCCAACTAGGCCTTCTCTTGAAATTGTCACCGGTTGATTTACCTTCGACCCGCACCCCTAATATCTGTTCGCATCATCGTGAGTCAATGCCATCTCGCCAAAAGGAAGTTGGAATGTGTCGACTTCGGCGTAATACCTTTCACGAGAAACTAGATACCGCAACCTTGTCATACGCAATCACAGTTCACAACGGCATTGTACAAACCGGAGTTTTCAACATATTCTCTAACTCTTGCACATTCACCTTTTAGCGGCCAAAACTCCATTTTCTTAAAAAAGAAGATTGGTGCCGAAAAGACGTGCGACATTCTTATGATCCTACAAAAAATAAACAAATAAATATTAAAAAACATATTAGAAAGTTAATATCAACCAACTAATCAAATAGCAAGCAAAGTTGGGATTCTTACGATTGTCTCATAGATGGTATGAGCCACGATCCGAGAATATCCAAATAGAACTTTTCCCCCATCTCTAGGTTCTCCTCTTGGTTTACCACTTAAGAGGCTCCAACATCAAATGAGTAAGCGGGAACGTGTCTCGCACTGGGTGCAATATCAGTTCCATCCTTCTTAACCCTCTTTACCGTCTTCGGCTTTGCATTCTGTTCTTCATGTTCTACATCTTGTTTACCATCATCCTCTTCATCATCCTTACCAGCAACATCATCCCCTTCATCCTCTTCCTCCTCATGACCACCATTATTACCTTCATCCCCTTCCTGCTCATCATCACCACCATTACCATCATCAGAATCATCACCACTAACATTATCTTCATCATCATTATCACTCTCTACTTCCTCTTCACCTGTGACGGAGGATCTTCTCGTATCTCCTCTTCTTGGATTTCTTCTTCTTCACCACTACTGCTAGCGGAAATAACAGGAGAGTCTGATTCTGATGAATCCGACAACTCATTACCTTTTTTTCTTGGTTCGGTGATAGAAAATGATACCTCACTCGGCTTTTTACCGCATAATGGACCGGCAAGTAAGTATTTATCGTGGCGGGGAGCTTTGGAAGGAGGAGTTATCGTCATTGGAACCTTGTCTTTGGTTCTGCATTTGGTTTCAAAACAAAAAAAACCAAAAAACCCAATAAGACATCAAATTTATGGTTATCAGATCAAGAGTCGTCACTCAAATGATCTACAAAACAAACGACCCTTGTATATCATGTGACGACTCAAAGTCATATGATGCCGACCCTTCCAAAAAACAAAGGGTCGTCAAAAGGTCAAAAACGATCCTACGATTTGGGTTGACGACTCTAGGGCATATAGTTAAGTGACGACTCTAGGGGACATGAGATGACGACACTATCATTTTTTGGAACAGAGGGATGTTCGAGTTCCATCTAGAGTCGTTAAGAAATAAAAAAGGGTCGGCAAACAAGAGTCGTCATCTGCAACATAAAAGATTAACGACTCTATTCTAGGGCAAAAAATGTCTAAGTAGCGAATTAGGTCGCCATCTTCAACCTAATACACTAACGATTTTTCATAAAATAAGCATGCAAATAAAAATTTGTTAGGGGTATCCACTACGATAGTAACGACCCTTTATGCGAAACCGCTAAATTTCGGTTACCGGACTCAATTTCACAATCAAAACACACAAAAAAACGAATAGAAGGTGGGTTTAAGTTCACATACCTTCTAATTGGACCCATATCTTCTTTGGGTTTCGATTTTTGGGTTTGGGAGTTCGTCCCTCGATAACCTTTCCTTTGGCCAGGTGTCGACGAGATTGGGGATTTGAAGTGCTTTTCGAGCGGTCTTTTTGTACGAGCCATGTTTGAAGAAGAAGTTAATCGTCGATTCTCTTAACATCGACGATTAAACGATGAATCCGGTGAAAAAAAAATTATGGTGAGTCGTTAATGGTGGTGGTGGAGAAGAGAAAGGGGAGGAGAGGAAGATGAAAAGAAAAAAGAGAAACTGATTTTCTCTTTTGGTTTAGTTTAGGGTATATGAATTGGGGGCCTAATTATGATTTCTAATTAGTGTTAACTGATTTTTAAGATTTGTGTTTAGTAAAGGGTAAAACAGTCTTTTCAATATCGGATTAATACGCCCTCTCAAAAAATTAGGGTGCAAATAAAAATTTATATTTTAATTAAAATGTTTGGCCCCCAATCAAATGAGGCTAATTATGGATAAGAAAGAAAAAAATGCTAAAGTTGTTTTTATGGAAGGGTCTGCATGTTTTTCCTCGGAAGGGCAACAATGTAGCAGTGGGTTGCATGAGACGGATGCGTAGACGCGGACACGGTAAAATTCTCAAAAATAAAATAGGACGTGGACAAGTATATACATATTTTATTTATATATACAATCATGTATTTATACATCAAAGTCAAGGGTTTCTATCCTGAAAATTAGAAAACGATGCTACGTTATGTTGTTTTTGTGTATAAATTTCAAAAAAAAAAAAGAGATCGTTTGTTTATACATGCCTAAAGTCAAGCAATTAATCACTATTAAACATATGGCACAATCAAAATGCATTCTTAGAACAACACATGCCCAACCAAGGGTATACATAATGTCATTTCCAATTACAAAACCCTAATAAAGACCTAATTATCTCATTTTTCTCTCTATCTTCTTATTCTCGCCTCCTCTTCTTCACTTTCCTTCACCGTAGAATTGTTTTGCTTCATCTTCTATTAACACTAAATCCACATCTATATAGTTATCTCTTTTTTCCGTATTTTTTAACGTTTCTCCTCTAGTACCTATGTTGTGATAGTAAGACAAAAAATTATTCCAAGACTTTACCTTTGTATATAGATGTATGTAGAATAAAGGTTGATGATTATTGTTTACTGACGAAAGATTAATGTGTATGGGTATTTAATTTAATTAATTAATGTTTCAGTTACATTTCCTTAAGTTTATTATTCTGTATTCTAACCGGATGAATCGATTAATGATTGATCTTAATGATTGTCTTTCTTCCTTTAGTTAATAGTAGTAAAAATAAAGGAAAAAGTTGAAATGAAAATGTGAATAAAAAAAACCGCGTCAAACCCGAGTCATCAGTGCGTCCAAACTAGATGCGCGCAGGACGCGCATTTTGGTGCGTCGTGTCAGCGTCATGTTTCGGATGCAGACACAACTCTAAAAATGCAACGTCCGTGCAACCAAGGTCCCTATGAATAGCAATAGCATCGGGTTCGTGTGTGGCAAATAGGATCCTTATTTTTATCCAAAAAGTCTTCTCGAACCGCCATTTCAAACTAAACTACAACAGCACACTCACACTCACACCAAAACCAAAACCAAAACCAAAAGTGGGACCCCTTGTTTTTCTCTTGGGAGCGGGGCCGTAAATTATGGGTGTGAGCGGTTTCTACATGGTTCAAAATGGCGGTCCATATAGAATTGTTGATTTTAAACCTAAAAGTCGGTGAAAACTTCATGATATCTTTCGAAGTAAACCTAAAGTTATTGCTTTTCAAATACGAAAAACCACAAATCAATCTGGTATTGGGATTGTAAGGCCAAGCACTTTGGTTAAGGTGCGGAACTACATCCATACTTGACCAGGCTTAAGCCACCGGCTAAAAAGCCCATTGAGCCTTTTCCTTCCGTACCGATTTATAGGTTTAGCTGATAAAATAGGTGTAAGTTGTAGGCTTAATCCAGGTGCTACATATGATCAGTCCAAGATCTCCTCCCAACCCAAATTTCCAGCTCCACCAAATAGGTGTTTCTCTTAGCTGTAGCTTAATGGGAAAATTGGGAATATGTCCCATTTTCACTAATTAGTTTGGGAATCTATCCCATAACTGAAAATATTAAGGAATATATCCTAGAGAGAAAGAAACCGTTAAATGACTAACATTCCACGTGTGCGGCTTACACGTGCGCAGCAGTCACATTTTTACCCTCAAACTTTAGCTGAACGGTACGTTACCTAGAGATCTGATGGTGGAGTTTTTGTTGTTTGGATAATCTGAGACACGTCGATGGATAATTACGGGACTCTGCTGCTGCTTGGAATTCAAGGTTTAGTTAATTATTTCTATCTTCTACGTTTATAGACTATGTTTGGATAATCCATTGCTTTTTAGGATTGCCAAGATCAGATTTCAAAAGTTCAGTCGAATTGAATTGCTCTATCGTTTACACGTCGATGCATGAACTTCTGTTATCATCCCTGATTCTCTCTTATCTATTCTATTATATAAAGCCAACTACCCTTAGTTGAAGCTGCAAATTTTTGTACCCATTTTACCCCTGTTCTAAAATTTCACACACACAGTTTGTATAAATTGATGGGGGCATAACAGTAATTAAAGTAGTAAATTATATATATTACACATTTGCCCCTACAGTTATAAAATTTTGTACACTTTATAAAAGTCAGGAAGGGTATAACAGTAATTAACGTTACAAAAATTAATTTACCAAATTAACCACTCTGATAAGATCTTCAAGATGAGAATCATGTCTGATAACATACAAAAAAAAAAAAATGTTGATATCACAGTTCCTGCAATCAAATCGTTAATAGTCTTAATTTACCCAAGATTAAACTCTCAACAATTGTTTGTTTTATCATCATCAATACAAAGAGATAATGTAAACAGTGGTAGATAGCTTTTCTGATGAACAAAATAAAAGGACAAATATGAAGTAAGAGAGGAAAAAATGGGAGAAATTAGCTTTAGATTTGATTTGAGATCAAGGAAAACAGGGAGCAAATGAGGAGTACGAGAGATAAGATTAGGGCCTTTTTTTTTTTTTTAAATGAGAATAACTCAATCTCCAGTGTTATCCTTATTGCCACTGTCTCATGCATTCCTACTCTGTAGGGAAACGTGGAGAGATTGATGTTTGAAGGAAACAGGGATTACCAATGTCAAAATTGTGAGGCATGGTGATTCTATAAATTGAGAGCTGACTTAATTAACCTACTCCAATTTTTTAGATAATTTTGTAGCCATTGATATAAGCACGTGCATGCATTTGCTTTTATATCTAAATTTGATGATGGTAAATTCATCTTATCTTACTATAATAAAGAAAAGACCCCTTTTTGGTGAAGCCTTCTTTTGGTGAAGCTTTCACATGTGATAATAAATTAACTAAGTTTTTAGTTAATATTTGTATATTCTGAGGAATGCCATTGTTTTAAAAATATATCAAAAAAATTAAAACTTAGATATCTTTAAAAACACATATCGGATTTTTTGCAAAATTGATATATTTGGAAAGCTCTTTAAATTATCATGTAATGAGTATAAACAAGAATATTAAATTTTTATTTTAAGATTTTTTCCCCATTATTATCAAATTTGGTGTTGTTAAAAGAATCGATTGACGTGTGCATCGCACATGTAGCCTTACTAAGTAAAGCACATGTGGCCTTACTAGTAAATTAAAATGGAAACAGTGGACGGAGCAGGGCTCCGCCAAAATGTAAAAATGTGAGAGAGGAAACAAAAAAACGAGTGACCCAGTGGATGTTCACCAGCACGTGCATAGCACGTGCGATCTGCTTGTGCTCCAAAAAGTGAAAACGCTTCAAGCCATATATGTAATAATAATGAATACATAACATGGCCAGTGAAGGTTGACGAGAGAAGTAGAACCTTCTTCAAGTGGACACCTAGCAGAGGTTTATTAACTCTTCATTTTAATAATGTTTCATGTAACCTTTATATATCGTGGCTTGATTGGGGTATATCCAGATTAATTGGGGTATACCCAATAAGACAAAATAGGATCATTTTGAAGTAAAACCAAGCCACCTCTTAACCTTGTATTTTCAAAATGGCAAAATTGCCTCGTTTAATTAACACTAAAATTTTGATTAGATTAATTAATTAAGTTTAAATTGATTAAATAAATTAAAACTTATGAATTTTAAGTTATGAAATTTTGTTTTGATTGAACTTTTGTGGGATGATTTTTGATGATTATTTTTTTTTTTTTTTTTTTTGAGAATATCTCTTGCAACAAAAATGAAGCACACAACCGAAATACTTCTAAAAGGGGATTGCAAATCATTATATGAAATCATACTCAAAATCAAAGAATAAATCAACACTTTCGATTACGAAAGTATGAAAAGTCGGCAAGGTCGACTAATGAAGATCATGACGGCCAAAGGTGGTCAGCGGCAAGATCTTCATCATCGACCCTCGCCGCCAAAAGTGGCGGCATGATCTTCATCGTCGACCTTATTTTAGCTTTTGTTTTTTGACATACGAGGAGATGACATAAAAAATTTATTGGTAGTGCAAAGGTATTCAAAAATACCCTTAGGTTGTTTTTGGCCTAGGCAAAGGTATTCAAAAATACCCTTCCATTTGTATTTGGCGGCGAGGTCTTCAAAATACCCTGCCATTGTTGAAATTTTTCGATCGCCGCCATCATTTGTTATGAAAAGTCGGCAAGATATGCATGTCACGACCTTCCTAGCCAAGACACGAAATCATAATTTTCGATTTCTAACCTAATATAACAATCAAATCACACAACACAATGATGGGTTTGAGTTTAAACATCATTTATAGTCTTCTTTTATTTGGTAGAGTCAACAATTTTTTGGAAAATCAAAGTTGAAGATTTTTAAATGGCTTTGGTTGATGGAAGATGAAGATGAAGAAGAAGAAGATGAAATGAAGAGAATAAAACTGATTTAGGGTAATTAAGATTATTAATGGGTAAGGGTAGTTTTGTAACTTACCCATTAGGACTCCCTAAAACCCACAAAAGTGTCCCTTTAAAATTGGGTATACCCCAATTAGTTTGAGTATACCCCAATCTCGCCAGGTTATATATACCATTTGTTTTTCATATTCCCAGTTTTCCATTCTTTGAAAATGTTTCTCAACCGAGAAGATAAAAAACCTAATTTGATTGGGGGCCAAAATTTTTAATTGGGGGCCAACAAATTTTATTTGCACCCCAATATTATCAGGGGCCTATTAATCCGACTATGAAAATACTATTTTACCCTTACCTAAAACTAAACATTAAAAATCAATTAACCTTAAACCTTAATTAGGCTTCTCTTCTTCATCTTCCTCTCCTCCTCGTTCTCTTCTCCACCACCACCATTAACGACTATTTTGAAGAAAATTTTTTTCTTCAACCGATTCATCGCGTAATCGTCGCCAAAAATCAAAACCCAAGAAAGCTATGGCTCCAATTAGAAGGTATATGAACTTAAACCTACCTTGTATTCGTTAGTATCGAAATTTCGGTGTAAGAGTCGTTAGTATCGAAATGAAAACCCCTAACGACTTTTCATTTGCATACGAGATTCTATGAAAAATCGTTAGTGTATTAGGATGAAGATGACGACCCTAATTACGCTACTTCAACATTTTTTGCCCTAGAATAGAGTCGTTCTAGTATTAGGTTGAAAATCACGACCTGTTTTGACGACCCTTTGTTATTGGTTAACGACTCTAGGTGAACATTATAAATGGTTGCTTAGGGTCGTCAGTATATCAGAATATCCCTATGACGACTCAAACACACAAAAACTTGCCTTTTTATATAGAGAGTTTGGATTTGAGAGTAAATCACGGGTATTAAACGAATCAACTAACGAATCTAGGTGAACAATATAAACGGTCGTCATGGTTTAACACACCACCTTGACGATTTTTCATCACCATTAAAAGTTGCGGAGTTAGAGTCGTCGCCATGTGTGTCAACAAAGTATGACGACTCTTTAGGGTCGTTGGCGTATACAACACCCGACTATAACAACCCTCACTCACGAGTAGTTCCATAGTGACCATGAATCGACCATTTGGAGCACCATTCGGACAATTTGAAGAGTATATGAAGTTTATCTTATTGTTTTGAGCTCTAGGGTTCTTCATTTTGAGGATTGGTTCCTTCATTTTGAGCAGTAGGATCTTCATTTCCACCATTTTTCATGGCTTCCTCCATTAACATCTCTTCATCAAACATCCAATCCATAGGATTAGTTGATACAATCTTACCATCAACACAATCATGGTTGTTGTTTGAACCTTCGAAAACCTCTTTCCCTCCACTTGAATCACTCATTTCTAAAAACCCTAGTTTTTCCTCTCAAAACTCCTCTTCTTCTTCTCAAAACATAAAAACCCAAAAAAAAAAAAAAAAAATCCCAAAAATTTAATCCCAAAATCTGATTTTTATGTAAACACAATTATCACACTAATCAACTTCATTAATTCTTAATACTATTCACTTAGGGCATTTTAGCCATTTAGAAAATATTTTTTTAAGGGGTGACCCAAATTAGGATTGGGTGACCTTTTTTGTCCACTAGTGCAAGGCCCCCAATTAAAAGTTTTGGCCCCTAATCAAATTAGGATAAAAAACTTGTTCTGATTTTGATAAGGGTAAAAGTGTAAAAGTGGCACATATGTAAGCCGCACCAGGCTGCATATTAACCATTTAACGGTTTCTTTCTCTCTCAAGGATATATTCCTTAATATTTTCCGTTATGGGATAGATCCCCAAATGAATTAGTGAAAACGGGACATATTCCCAATTTTCCCAAGCTTAATTGTAGCGAAAATGAGCGAATTTGTCTGGCTTTGTTATAAAAAAGAATAGAAATGTTTCTCCTTTAAACTAAGCAATGCGTAGAAAACGAAAACCTAGTTTTCATATTTTGATCAATACAGAAACTTAGATTCCGTGACATTTTAGACGGATACTAAGTTTTGGTCTCCAATTCTCACTTTAAACCTACTTTTACTCCTAATATTTATCTTTTAACTCTTTTTATTTACTTAAATTCCATTTTTCACTATTACTCTTTCCATCTCGCAATATGTGATCTATTCATTTTTAAATTTTGTCCCACAAATAGGTTACCTATATCATTAGATAAGGGATATTTTTGAATCTACCATATCAGTTGATTGTTGTTAGTATAAGAAATATGTCTAATTTGATATCCATGTTTATATTTATTACACAGATGTATTAGAATGCTTTTTGATTGTATAAAGTTTACGAATATCCATGCTATAGTTTGAGAGATAAATCCTTTTAAGCTTTTACTACTTTGTATCCATAAGGGTATAATTATAAAAAATAATTAAAAATATTACTCTCTCATCTTTTCCTTAAGAATTGTGCAAACTTGAACTAGGTCACCTGTTGTGGAATAGAGGGAGTATATCTTTTCTTTTTCGGTTAAATATATTTTAGCGCATAACAAATATTTATCTATATCAACCCAATAAAAATTAAACTCAGTTTTTGTATAGCATTATTTAAACAAAAACTCGGTTTTTGTCTCTATATGCTAATCGACGGAAGTCTTCTACAGTGAGGTTCCCTTTACTCTCATTTCGTTTGGCTACATTTAAGTTATAGCCAAGTGAAAAAGTGGGGTACTACACCACACCCAATATTTCGTTCGGCAATCTCTATGGACTAAACCTTCAAAATATTCTGAGAGTACAAACTCAATCCTAAAAAGATGTGTCTATCAAAACAAGGAAGTAGTTTTCTTATGATATGGTTTCTGGTGGTATCCACTATTTTGCGAACTTCACAACAAGAAATTGTTGCAGCAAAACTCGTCTCTCCAACTCCTCCTTCTGATCCTGATATGTAATATTTCCGCCGTGTCCATACGGCAAGTAAATGAATTACCTTGGAATAAATTTTTACAATGTTTTTTAGTAAAAATTGGATTAGAAGAGACATGGGTCAAAGTTCTAATGATTTTTGACAAAAACACAAAAGTGGGTTTGATTTTAGATAAGTGAGAAAGAAAATTAGCCATATTCATTGGGGCAATTTAACACAATCTTGATTGTGACGAGGACGAGAGATTCAATGGGTTGATGAGGAATTGGGGTGGTTATCTCAGCTAAGAAATTCATATTTTGATGGAAGTCGTTTTTCCATGCATTGTTGTGTTTGTTAGCTGAGGTTTGGCTGGTTGGTACATTAACTCTCATTGGTTAGAGGTGTCAAACAGGCCGGCCCGGCCTGCTTTTGGTCAGCCCAGCCTGGCCTACGGCCTGGCCTGGGTTAGCCTGTCAACTTAGCAGGCCTGGCCGACCTGGTCTGGAAAGCCTATCAACGAGCCCAGCCTGGGCCTGAGCCAGGCCTGCTTTAAACTAGGACAGGCCAGACCAGGCCTGGCTAGCCTGTATACCGTTAATTAAGTTGTCAAAAAATCGTTTGGGTGATGAGACTCGAACCCGAGTCATCAATCATACTAGTTCGAAGTCTAAACCAGTTTGTATAACCACATTTCACGTTAAAATTGTCAACATATGCAAACATAGCAGTAGTATGAAAAGATCCTGTTTTTATTTAAGGTCATGAAATCAAATCCAAACCTTTATTTAAGGTCATGAAATCAATCCAAACTTAATTGTAATTGATTGCTTTAAATTAGGCAATACATAAATAAAAGAAGTTGTACGACCAAAATGCATTTTTACTATAAATAAAATAAGTTGACGTAAACATAAATATCCTTAAATTTGTTTGACTTACCAAAAGGAAAAAAAAATTAACTAAATCATATAAAATATAAAGATTTATTTATATATGCATCTTTATGCTTATCAACCATATATAGACATATCTATTTAATAGCTAATTCGAATTTAAGCAACTAATTGGAATGTGTATGTAATTTAGATCTAAGAAACTAAAACTACTGACTTACAAATATACCTAAATGTGAGTAGTAGGCATACTACGACACTTAGATCGGTGGTAACGAACCCCTAGTAGAAGGTGTTGGACATGAGTTCGATCCTCACATTCATACATTTTTGTAATAATTACACTCTTGTACTAATATACCTGCCGAGGCAGGCCAATCCTGGCAGGCTTGTATAGGCCTGGACGTAAAGCGAGCTAAAAGGCCGAAAATTCAAGCCTGGCTCAGGACTGCTTTGAGCACGGGACTGGCCAGGGCCTGCTTATTCACGGGCCAGGCCAGACCAGACCAGGCTTAGGCCGGCCTGGCCTTTTTGACACCTCTATCGTTGGTACATTAAACTCATTTCATAATTTATTATCTTTGTACAAGGGCAATAATGAAAAATATTTTTTTTACATGTAGAATTTGTGCAACTGTTAAAATATTAAGTGAAAAAAAAATACACCAATTTTCAATACAAGAATGATGCATTATATATCATTTGTAATTTTGTTTTCCCTTCTGCGAACAAAGTTTTGAAATTACTTTAAAGTTTTTTTTTTTTGTTTTGATGAAAAAGGTTACTTATATTAATCAAGCAATATAGTAAAATAGATTTACAATTTTATTTTTACCAAACACATTAGATAAAATGTTATATTTTTGAACTCTTTGGTTTAGATGTTTTGACATATATTGAAGACTTTGGATCCTCGCTTCTTTTGCCACTGCATCAGCTGATGTATTGTGATTTCTGCTTATGTATCGAACTTGAGCTTGTGGTAGTTTTTCTAGTATTGAAATAGCTTATCTAATAGTGTTTTCCGTTATCCAAGATATATCTGCTCCTTTGTTTTTGATTGTTTCTTCCAATATTTTGCAATCTGTAACTGTTGAAACACTAGATAAAATATTTTCTTCTAATCATTTACTCATTTAAAATAAACTTTTAGCTTCCGCACAAAGAGCTGAAAACGCCCAGTCTGATCCTACTAAAATGTGCATAAATTTCTCTTGGTCAACTGAGTAGAGAATGAACGCATATTCCATTAGAAGACTCTTCTTTTCTGAACAATGCGTCAATAAATATTGTATAATCGGATTGAATAAGATCCCACAAAGGTTTACTTATTTTCCCCTTGATATTGTCTACCTGATAATATGTCAGTTGAGCTACTCGATTGTAAAAACCTCTTTATTTGCTCGATTAGACTAGTTGGATTTGGATTTACTTTTTCAAAAGTAACCGAGCATCTATATTTCCAAATGAACCAAAGTATAGTTGCAATTTTCTTCAAAAGATGCGTATACTTTGGTCAGACATCCATCTTTCAACCCATGTGCTTATCGAGTCTGTTAAGATCTTAGAGTTAACCTCGTCTATGGAACACCCGAACCATTTGGATATCGCCAAAGGGCAATGCCTAAAAAGGTATTTTTCTGTCTCTTGGGATTGAGCGTTGCACATTAGGAAATCTGAAGAATTCTCTGAAATATAGGCATAATATGCTTATAGTAGGAAGTGCTTTTTGTGTTAATTTCCATATAAATAGTTTAATCCTTGGTATTACTTGCAACTTCCATAACGTTTTCCAAGGGAAATCCTTGTTGTCTTCATCTTCAGAATTTTGGTTTATCAACAAATTGTAAATATTTTGCCGAAAAGATTCCAGATGGATGATGTTTCCACCTATTTTTATCTAAATCATTACGATTGGGACATAATGCTAGGATTCCTTTAGTTTCCGCTGAGAAAAAAACATCAAGCTTTGAATTATCCCAATCTCCTTCATAGTTTATCAGCTCTGCACCTTCTGAGGTAGTGTTTCATCTATATTAAGCGGTTGGTTTGGAAATTATATCAAAATTGGGTATTCAATTATCAATTTCATAACACTTCTTTCCTTCAACCCAATCTCCCTTTATGATGCCAACACCAGTGGGATGAGGGAACTTGATACATTGATGGAAAGTCGATGCCACACCTAAAATCTCATGTAACCAAGGTCGTCCAATCAGTGCGTTGTATGGTGATTCCACATCAACTACCACGAATAAAATTTCAAAAGATAATCCTTTCAAGTGGAATTCGCATATGAACTTCTCCTTTTGGCTTATTTGCGATCACCGTTAAAACCATAGATTTTGTACGTTGAAGGTATTAGATCTTCATATTTCCCTCCCATAGTTTTATAAGTATGATAAAAAATAATATTCACAAAACTTCCAAGATCGATCAAAATTCTCGTTGATTGCCCATGCATTCTCGGCTTCATCATCTTCATCCTCGCTAGGTTTTAGGTTAATCTCCAATCTTACCACCAATGGGTTGTCGTGCGTTTCTCCACCCTCAAGTACTTCTTCGCGGTAAAAGAGATAGTCCTTTTTGCCATTCTTCGATGGCGATGTCTTCGCAATGTTCATTATTTCTCTATCATCGGCATCTCTTGCGAAAACCCTATTTGAGAGTGTTATCGTGAAAATCTTCAATCGTCTTGTATGAGTGTACGATAGAGTTACAAAAGATTCTTTGCCTTTGCGCCGACTTCAATCACAAATGTTTCTCTTTCTTTTTCTTTGTGTTTGGCTTGTGAATATCTGGTCTTGAGAATGATGCGGAGGAGGTGGTAATGCTTGAGTTTGCGTTTGTCCTACTAGAAAGTGATTTAATTTTCCCGATATATTATCCACGAGAATGATTCTCTTTATATTTCGTTAGTCATTTGTTGTATGTCCATGGAAATGATGATAAGAGCAAAATTCATTACTTCGTAGCTTGGAGGTGGTTCATTCCCCATGTTCCATGGTGCGGGTATGTTTTCCATTAGGATTATAGCTTCCCATATCTTCTCCACACTAGCATTCAAAGGTGACATTTTGATTTCTTCCCATTTTATCTTATGACCCATTTGTCCCTGTGATAGTTTTGCCTCGACCTCCATAAGTTATTTGCGGCTGACGACCTCCATAAGTTTCTTGCGGATGATCAAGTCTTTGGATTTTGTTATTTCCACCACGGCTATAGAAGTTTCTCTCTCTCTCGAATTCTTCTTGATCACGACTCCCCATAGCTACTAGCTTTTGCTGACTATCTCCCATTATCATCTCTTGTTGCCCTTGCGAGGTGTTCGCTACTGTATTTATTAATTTGGGTAACAAGCTTGCATTCGCTGCTCTTGAACTTGTGTTCGCAATGGGGTATGATTCCATCTCATTTTGCTTTTCCTCAAGAGCAATATATTCCTCCTGAAGTTCTCGTAACTCAGTCATTGTGATTGTATTCTTGATTCTGAAAATTTGAATGTATAACAGGTTGGTTGCGAACATAGCATTGATGAATGACGAGAATGAGATATATTTCGTCCACATGACCGGCAATATCACTACACATTGTCTTCCACCTCCACGGTTAGATGCTTCAAACTTTCGCCAACCCTTTGCTTCAACCCAAATACAGCCAGTCGCGAGGAATTGTTACTCATATATGCTCCTAAAAATATATCTTGCAAGTGGTTGAAAGATGTTATAGTATTCTTTGGCAAACCTTCAAACCATTTTAACGCCTCTCTGTTAAACTTGATGCGAAATACTTGCATAATATTGCATCATGGTTCTCCCATTGTAGCATACATCTCACATAAGCTTTGATGTGTTGGATCGCACAAGTTGTTCCATCAAAAATCTTGGCTACTTGGGTAAATTGCATTTGGGGGTATTCCTCCTAATTGTACTTCTTGTGTGAATGGAGTTTTGTGACTTCCTCTATGGATTCATCCATTTGTCTCTTACCTCCTTCTCTTTTATTATGTATCATTCCTCTCATTTCCGCTAACTCTCTCAAAATTTGTTCATTTATACCAGAATTTGGATCCATTGGTCTTTTCAACTCCGCCTCTCTTCTCCTGCGTTCATCTCTGTTTTGACTTTCTTGTTCATAATTGTAAAGACCCTCAAGCTCGTCTACGCTATTTGACCGGTTCAACGATGATCAAGACACGATTTAGCCGCTAAGGACTCGATTAGTTAATATAGATTTTAATTATTAGAAATTAATCTAACAACGGTGTAGATATTAAACTAGTATCGTTAGATAGGTCTTGAAAAGTTATGCGAAATGGACTACTCAAACGTTTCATTAGGACACCGGACGAAGTAGATATCAACATAATTACTATGGAGGGCAAATTAGTCTTTTCGTACTCGAACCGGCATGGGCTTCCCTTATCAAAGAAGGTGGGTTGCTTAGTGTTCTCTATTGGTCTTATCCCTAAACCGATCGAAGAGAAATTCATTTTCTCTTTTCTTTTTCTCTTTCCTTCTTCTTTCTTCTTCTTTTCCTTCTTCTCTTCTCTGCTTTCTCTATTCTTCAGTCGAGTAACGATTTTGAGAGTAAATTCAAGAAAATTCGATCGGTGATGTTGTTTATATGAAGGAAGTGTCCATGTACCAGGGAATTAAGAAGAAGAAAGTGTTGTTATGAATCGTGATGAAGAGTAGATAGGAAATTATTAGGGTTTATAGAATTGATTGGTGTTCTGAAGATTCAGAGGATGAATTATGGGTTTTTGTTGATGAAGAGTCATGGGTATGTGTTTAATTGAGGCTTTGAAGTTGTTCTGATGATTGAATAAAGAATTAGGGTTTCCTGAGTTGGATTGGATTTCGATTCGAGTAAGGATTAAGAAGAGATAGATGGAATTATAAGATGGTTTTGTTTGATTGAAGAGTTTGATTGATATTTTGAGTTGAAGTTGAGATTAAAGATAATTAGGGTTTCTCAGAAGATTTGATAGAGGTTTGATTAGTGATGAATAAGATGTTATTAAAGATGGGTTTTATCTGAATTAGAATTTGAGGTTGAGGAATAGTTTGGAATTGGTAAATTAGGGTTTAGTTATGTTTCAATGAAGGTTTGGGATTTGAATTGGAGTTTAATTGAGAAGCAGTGATGGGTTGAAGATTTTGGGTATGGTTTGAGTGGTGCTGATGAGTCCCGAGCAGTCTTGAGATGTGTTGGTGAATCAAAATCAAGGTGAGAAGCAGAATTTGATTCAATTGCTTGAGGTAATTGTTTTGTCTCAGTAAACTAGTTTAGTTGTTCATTTCGAGTTTGAGTTTATGAGGTTGTTAATGATATTTGAATTGAAATGAGTTTACCGAGGATGGTGGAATTAGAGGGTGTTGACTGAAGTTGGGGTGAATGAGGTTACCTGAGATGAAGTGATGTATGTTGTTTAGGAGTTTGATTGCATGTGCAAGGAGAATAAAATGGAAATGGAATTATTATTGAGCGAGTTGCAGGTAGAAGGAGATACTTGATATTGTTGTCTTGAGCTTTGTTGATATTTGAGTTAGTGATTTAGGATTTGAGAATACATGTTGTAGTGGTGGTGTTGAATTGAGTTAAGGTAGTGGTATGAGAAGCAATTGTGTTTGCTCAGCTGATAGTGGTGTTGTGCCTTAAGTATGGCTGTTGGAATAATTGAAATGAGTTTATTGTGGATATGTGAATTGTTGAGAATGCTGAAGTGAAAAGTGTGTATATTAAAACTAAAACTGCAGTGAGGATATGGATGTACAGGTGGTGGATTAGTTTATTAAAAGTAACTAATATTGCTTGTGGTGATGATTTTGGCCATGCTGAGGTTGAAATTCGGTTAGAAGTAAAGTGTGGTAGTTGAGGTTTGAGTGTTGTCGAGTTGGAGCTTTGTGGATACTGTGACTCTTTTTGCATTTGTAGGTGGTTGAAGTAATTGGAATTGAGTCAGTATGACATATAGATGAAATAAGTTTTGCCTGAGAGGACTTAACTGGGGGTGTAGAGTATTGTTATATCTTGAGTTGGGAGAGTAGAAGTTGTATAGGATTGATGTGTAGAATCAGAGTGGGATAGTTTCTTTGAAAGCTGCTGCAACTGCTTTTGCAGGTAACTGTATTGCCTTTGTAAATCAATTTAGAGTTTATAAATTGAAATGAATGTTTTAATGTAATGAAATAGATTGAAGTTGAACTTGAGTTAGGTTGTAGAGTTAGAGATGCGGTTGTATAAGAAGAACCCTTGGCTTGTCAGTGAGCTTATTGATCGATTCGATTTGTATAGGCGACTCGATTAATATGACTGAGTTGAGTTAACTTGTTAACAAGTCTTGAATCGGGTTTGACCCTTTGAGTCATTAGTCTTGACTCGTTGACCATTGACCACGGACATTGACTTTTGGACTTTGATCTTTGATTGGCGTTTACCGTTAGTTGACCCGTTGACCGTTAGTTCACCCTAATGGGATGGACCTTAGGTTAATGGGCTGGTTGATGGACTTGGTTTAGAACCAGTTTCCTTATTAAACATGAATTAGACCTTTGTGGTCCGAATTAGCCTTTGGTTTCTTCTACAAAGTTGTAGATGTTCATAAGACTTAGATAATTGACTCTAAAACTAATGTAATTGAATTAGTAGACCTTAGCTATGCTAAAGATAGATAAATAAAACATGTAGAACCATAAATGGGCTTAGAACCATTAGATAAATTTGTATAATTCTTGTGTAAGCCATTTTGTCTAGAATCTTAAAGTTCTTGTGTGATTAACAGTTCGTTATTAACAACGTTCGATTCAACAGACGAACCAGTGGATCGTGGATCTCGAGGTAGGCGTGGCTTGTCATCAAAAGAGGTGGGAATCGATAACGAACTCTCTTGTATTCATTATTGTTTTACAAATCAATCTTTGTGTTGTGAAATTCATGCATATATTTGTGTGCTTTGTGTGGTATGAGATGTGTGCCGACACAATATCAGTATTCTATGGCTAGGGCGATACACCGCAATATTACATGGCCAAAATTATTCTTCCTTTATATATGATTCTATGGCTAGGGCGATACACCGCAATATTACCTAATCGGTGTGGAATTGGCATCAATATTACTCTTCCTTATGTGTGGCAACACACACATCTCATACATGGATGTTTACTGTTATTAATGGATGATTCACGTTCTTTTAAATTGCTTTGAAGAAGTTTCTACATTATGTTTTATTGTCTTTCCGTGTATTATCGACTTTCGGTAAAACTTGCATTGTCTTCAAATCATGTTAATGTTTACTTGAAAGCTAGTTGTTATTCCTACGGGGCACCCCTTTTAGGGATGATGTGCTCACCCATTCCCACTTTCAGTTTCAGAGACAGATCAAGATGTGCATGTGACGATGAAAGCTTCGAAGAATTATTTACGTTAGTTAGTTAGCTTTTCACTATATTTATTCTGTGTTTGTATTCAATTTGTAAATCTACTCACTATTGAATATGTATCATTTGAGATGAGTTTTTGTATATATATTTCAGAGCGGGGCTAGTCTTTGGGTTAAGTTTTTGTAGCAGATTTCTAAATTGAATGTTTAAGTAAATGATTTAGATTCCTAGTGCCTCTTTATTTAGTTAATCTCTTGGATTAGTCAGTTGCTAGCTTAGGGGCGCTACAATCATTTCCCTCTCGTCTTTCTCTGCGATCTTCTCTTTCACTTCTTTCATTAATTCGCACACCGTTATATCTCTCATTTTCCCCTCTTTGCCGCCTTTCAGTTCTCCTTTGTACTCTATCATATTCTTCATTGATATTAGCATTATTGCGATTTAGCTCACGCCTCCTTTCTCGATTATCATGGTTATTCGTCGAATTGCCTCTTGTAGCTCTTGTTCTTCCACTTCGCTCTTAGTCTTTCTCTCGCGAGCTAAATGTGTTTGTTCAAAAGTATAGTGTCTTTCAATTTCATCTTCAATTACTCGTTCATTTCTTTGTATTTCTCTCCCATGTAATATTCTCCTTCCTTCTTCCTGATTTTCTTCGCCATCTTGATTATTTCGCCCCTGACGGTGTCTATTTCCCTGAATTTTATCATTTTGCCCATTTTGAAGAATTTCAGCACGTTGAATATAACGATCTTCCAATATTTCTCTTCCTTCGCGACGTTCTTCGCACGGGATTTTGTATTCCCTCTCGAGTTTCTTCATTAGCATTTTCCATAGGCAAATTTTGTCTTATTTCTTCTCTAGCGATCTTGAACTTGATCTTGTAGTGCTTCTTGACCATCTATTTTGTAATCTCATATTTTCCATCCTCAATTCATGATTTTGCCTTGTCAAATTCGCACGTTCTTACGTTTCTAACCGCCTTTCTTCATGTATTGTTTTCCTCAATGCCTCTAATGCTGCAATCTCTTCATTTTAATGAATTATTCCTCCAATTACTTCTTGGTCTCTCTCCTCTTGTCCATTGCCTCCTAATTGCTGCTCTTCTCCCATTTCATCTACAAATTTGATCGCCAAGTATGTACACTCACTCTATCATAATCCTGACTCTATTTTGTATTGGTGGTGTATGTTGAATTGGCGGTTGAATTTGATTTTCTCTATTGTTCCTTGTATTCATTCTTGAAGATTTCCCTATCTCGTCTCTCCTTTCTCCAAGAAGTCTCCTACTCCTTCTAACAGGTTGTTGGTTGTTTTGATGCATGTCTTCTTCTAGCCATTTTTCAATCTTAATGAATTGTTGAAAATTATATGAAATTCCTTCCTATTACTCCAAATTCTTTCAAATCACAATATCAATCTTCAATCAGTCCCTGTTTTTAGCGCCATATGTAGTAGCAGTGAAATCCCACACTACACCCTCACAAGAATTCACACAATCAAGTCATTTTAAGATGAACAATTATAGTCTTTATTGATTAAACTCACAAATGTTACAAGATGGAAAGGAAATAAGCTAAAGAATTTACAACCGCTCTAAACTTTTCTCTCTCTTAATAACTTGCCCAACACTCGAGAAAAAGATCTCTCCTCTCATAAGCCTATTCGGCTCTTTATATAAGACATTACATAGTGGGTGACAGCTAAGCTGTCCTTTATTTTCGGATTTGACTTGCGACACTCTCGCAAGTATTCAAATTTTAAATCTCGCTTAACGCTCCTATATCTCGCTAGGTCTTCACATCTTTCTCGTGTTCAGTACGCCGATCATCCGTTGCGTCATTTATATTACTTATCCGCGATATCTTCGCAGTGTGTCGTTTATGGATTTCGCAAGGGACTTGGTGTTGCGATATTCTGATCATACAGAGATAAAGGGTCTCCCTAGCAGATTCCCCGCAAATTAGAAAAATTTAGGCATGAGGAGCCATTTAGAAGTATGGAGAAAGAGGTAGTGAAAATGCACTGAGAAATTAGATTCACCCAAACTTCGCTGGAACCAAAAGATAATATAACTTATTTAACAAATTCCCACTCTACTCTATCGAAAGCTTTAGATAGATCCAACTTTAATGCTAAAGAACCTTTTTATTTATTTATTTATTTATTTATTTTCTTTTGAAGTTTTCATAGAGTAAAGTAATTCATAAGCAACGATGATGTTGTCAATAATTTGCCTTCCGGGAAGAAAAGCTGATTGATTTGGGGAAATGATCCTATTGAGGAAAGGTTTTAGTCTATTGGCTAAGATTTTAAGAATGATTATATAAATATGACTAATGGGTCTAAAATCAACCGAGGTTTGTGGAGTGGAAAATTTTGGGATTAAAGTGATAGAGAAATGATTGAAATCAAGATTCAATATACCATTTTTAAAGAAATTCTAAATTTCCATAAATAAATATTTCAAAAAAAGCCGGTTTCCTAATTGGGAAAAGTCAAATGTAACTTTAATTTTTAAGGACCACTTTTCTCTTAACTTCTTTTGATGACAAGTGTCATGAGGACCATTTCACTTTACTTCTTTGCTGATAAGTGTCAAATGGGACCATTTATCCAAAAAAATTTAAAACATGGTTCAAATGCAATGATTAGTTTTCTTAATTTCCTTAATTTTCTCAAAAAACACAAAAAACCATACTAAAAAAGAACGGAGTGATTACCCTTTTAAAAGAAATTCTAAATTTCCAATATGATACCATGTCCCGAGTTAAATTAACTTTAAAAAAAAATTGAAAATGGGTATGGACCAAGAGCTCACCATGGGTTCATGGTGGATAAAGTTGCCCAAATTTCTTCATTTAAACGGGATTTCGAAAATCTAAATGTCTTTTCACGCATTTTGATATACAAGGTTGGATGATTCCAGACAAGTCTATGCTATAATTATTGATTCGAGAGGTACCAATCTGAGTGAAATGATTGATGAACAAATTATTGATTTGATCCCTATTAGAAAAGACAAATACTCGATGGTTCCTTGATCGAATGAATGAGGTCTATTCTATTTCTATTGGAGGCTGATACATAGAAGCATTCAATGTTCTGATCATATTGTTTAAAGAATTTGTCACGAGAAAGTTGATGATAATAATCATTTTTGATTTTATACCATTTCCTTAGCTCAGCTAAGAGATTTCCGAGAGTATCCAACTTGTCATAAAAATTTTCGGATTTATGTATATTCTCATCTTATTATTCAAGGAATTTATATCTTTATGGATATTACCAAAGATATTAGATTCCAATGAGCTAGGTCTGAAGAGAGCAATTTAATATTAGACAAGAAGTTTCTAGATGAGGAATTAGTTGAGTGCAATTTCCAAGATGCTTCCACAACATTGGTAAATGTGAGATGGGTGAGCCAAGATCTAATACATCTAAAAAAGCTTTTGAAGTTTTTTGGTTTTCGAGTTGGAGTCAAAGAGCAAAGGGTATGATCAGATCCATCAGACTCTGGAGAAGTGACATACCTTTGTATCGGGAAAATTATGAATCCATTGGTATGATAATAGCGCTCTATCGATCCTCCCACGGATATTCGCTTCTCATTTTCTATTATTAGACCATGTAAATGGTGTTCCTTTGTATCTCGCATCTTGAATCCCCATCGAGTCTTTAATTTGGGCAACAAAAGATTTGTTGCTCGAGCTTGACTTGTTTTCACCCTGTTTTTTCTCTGGATCAAGGATAATATTTAGATTTCCTATTAAGACTCATGGTTTTTGGACTTGATGCGCTATATTAGAGATATGAGTCCATCACGCTATTTTATTACCTGCTTCAATTGCACCATACATGTAATCATCATTTCCTCATCTCCTATTATCACTTCTAAGTGACACGCGTTCAATAGTCAAGAAACTAGTTTTAGTTCTACGTTGTTACGCCAAGTAATAGCCAACTCCTTTGTTATTCCCACTGACTGGAACTATGAGCCAAACATAAAAATGCAATTATTTTTTTAAATGGTCCATTCGAGTTTCGAGAGAACGGGAGCCTTAGTTTTTAAAAGGTCCATCCGGGTTATAATTCTGACATAAAATAATTTAAGTGGTCTTTAGTAATCGGAGTCCCAATGCCTTGGACTTTCCAGGTTAGTAGTCTCATGATTATCTAAAGGACCAACAAAATACCAAAGCTTCCAAGTTTGCCGAATAGTAAAAGACTACGCAACAAAGAGAAGAAAATGTAAATAGAAATCTCGGCCACAATGAGAAAAGAAAGACCAAAGAGAAGAAAATGTAAATAGAAACAAAGAAAAGAAAGACCACAAAGAGAGGGAGAGTAAAAAATGATTCAGACTGACAAAGAGAATTGAATTACAATTTGATTAACAAAGTGAGAGGTGGCAGAATTGAGATATAAAAACCAAAGGATTATATTTTAAAGGGAGATGCTATACCAACATATTTTTTCTTCCCCAAAATACCCCGAAAGGGAAATGGACAGTTCATGGGGGTTCTTAGAATTGAAATCATCAATGGTAAATAAAAGTGGAGCCCGGGCATATGTTTGAGGCACGAGTTCTGCCGGGATTCCTAATCGGTAAACTTAGTAGTTCCGGATTAAAGTGACCTAGTTAAGAGAGAGAATTGATACTCTGTTAACTCATTTTAAATCTTGTCAGATACCGTAGGTTTCCTTTCCTCTACTTTAAACAAAGTTTTATTTAGATTTGGTGACGCATGCGCTGTCGGTAGACTCAGTACAGCTCTCCTCTCTCTTAATAATTATCATTCAAATAGTAGTAGTATGTCTGTAATTTCCCTCTTCCCAAAGCTTGCCCCTCCCATGCCGTCTCCATTCTCCAATGAATCCACCTTGTTTGTTTTACAAACATTGAGTGTACCCCGCTCTTCCGTTCCCCATGTTCAATTTTAGTTCACATCCGCATGTATGTTTATCGGCGTTGCTCGGCACCAAATGGAATCGTTTTTTTCTTCGTCTTTTATTTCATTTTCAAAGTAACTGCAAGTGTCGACGTGTTAAAAACTTCAGCTGTTTTTTATGGATGTTGCCTGTAACTTTTTTTTTTTTTAATGCAAAAATTGATTTTATTGATAGGATTAAGATGTTACATAATTATCTTTATCAACCCACTCTTTTATATCACGTGGAAGAGCAGACTGAAAAGAGAAATGTGACTTGGATGTTTTAGCTTTCTTGGCTAGTTTATCTGCAACACCATTTGCTTCTCTTTTAACAGAGATACATTTCCAATCCTCTAATCTACCAAGCAAATGCTTAATGTCTAAAATAAAATGCTGGTTCATCCAATGAACATGTGAAGTTTGCTCATTGATTGACTTAATAACTACCTCACAAAGACCAAAACTATGACACTATCACTCTCAAAAATAACTTTAGTGAAATTCTTCATATCCAGGTTTCATCCTTCCTATTTTTTAAGCCTAAATAATCAGTTTCATCTTTGCTTTTTTTTTTTTGGCTAGCATAGCTTTTTTTACTTGTCCATTTCTAGCTCCTCCACTTGACAATTCTCAAAAATAACTTTAGTGAAATTTTCATTCCTCCATCAAAGTATTCCCCTTGCACTCCAAAACATGCAAAACATGCACCAAAATCCCTTATAATTAGACCAATTCCACCTTGAGAGTTAATTTGTTTAAAAGAAGCATCTAAGTTGATTTTTAAGAAACCAGTCTCAGGAGGCTTCCATCTTTGTACCTGCAATTGAGCATTACTGATACTTGAATTATTAACATTCAAAACAGTAAAATTTATTAATCCATGCAACTGAAATGTCCCTGTTAGGTTCCTTATTCTGAAAAATTTTAGTGCATCTGTCTTTCCAAATAGTCCAGGCAGTTGCCATGAGGGTTTTGTTTATGTCATCTCTAGTAATGCCGGTCCCAAAAACTAAGTTTGCACTAACTGAGAACCAAGAAAGAACCCAATTTTTAAAAGAGACATGCTGAGCTAAGATTGTAGTCACATTAATATTAACTGCTAACCAAATAGATCTAGCATAAGGACAATTTAGAAAAAGATGGTCACAAGATTCAAAAACATGATTACATAAACCGTATAAATAATCTCCGACAATATTCTTAACCGTATAAATACAGCTATCAAAAGACCAAAGTTTCAGGTTTACAAAGACCTGAAATGCAGTAATAATCCCAAAATAGTAATTGATATCTTCATTTGTATTAGGGTTCTTATCATCTTGTATTTTGTTTTTGTTATTCTTATAAGTGATCATGTAATCACATTTTGATTTGAATAAATTGAAATTGTTGATTGACAAAAAAATAAAATGTTTTGGACTCGTTAATATTTCAGTACAACTAATAGGAGTGAACTTGCATCATAAAGTGACACTTTATTGACGGTCACCCATGGAACATATATATTTCTGAAGCTGCAAAAAAAAAAGAAAAAAAGAAGAAAGGATAACGAAAAGTCAAATTGCGTTATAATTTGCAAATAGCTAGTCAAAATACATGGAAGTTTTCCTGCCGAGAAGAATCATATTAGATGCTCATGACGGAAAGAGGCTAGAAATTGAATTAATTACAGTTATTGTAAACTACCCCCCATTTCCTCTTTCTCCCTGTGTCTTCAAACACACAACAAAATCCTTATATCAATCACCAGTTAATGTTTTTTTTTTTATACTAAAGAAATTTTATTAATCTTTTGTTTTGAAATATTACATAATCTTCTTCCATCCATTTAACAATGTCAGAAGGATAATTTGTATCATAACAAAAATTGGTTGCATCAATTTTAGTTTTTTTTTGCTAGATTATGCGCCACATTGTTCCCTAGTCGATTGACTAACTTACAAAACCAAAGATTATTAATAGTAAACTTGTTCTTAAGAAATTGAATTGAATTTTGATTAGACCAATGAACTTGTGATTCCTCTTTTTGCATAGAAAAAATCACATTTTCACAGTCCATCTTGAAAATTGCTTTATTAAAACCTAACACTTCCGTGCATTTCATCGCTAATTTAAGAGCTTTGCATTCAAAGTACCCCACTCCAAATTCAGCATCTACTTCTTCTTTCATGTTGATACCTTTGACTCCTAGAGTGAAACCTGCACAATCACGCACAATTAGTCCAACACTGCCTTTTTTGGTATCAGGAATATAAGAAGCATCGATATTGATTTTAACATAGCCATATTCAGGTGGAGACCACTCTTTTATCTGCACATTGTTAGTTCTATGCATACCATTGCCTACAATAGAAACATTACACAACTTAACTAGTTGTTGAATTCTTATAATGGTACCCCGGGCATTTGGTTTAGTCCTCTGGAAAACCAAATTACACCTATCTTTCCAGATATATCATATGGTACACATGAGCATGCAAACATGACTTTCAATATAGATATCAAGATCAACCATATTATGTTCATTATTGGTGAACCAACTTACAATCTAATCCTGCAAATTGTTAAATCCCTATAAATCACTGAAATATTAACATTTACACATATCCAAATTGCTCTAGCATAAGCACAATCAACAAACAAGTGATTTAAAGTCCCTGCAACATTGTTACAGAAACTGCAGCACACATCTATTTCAGTTTTATAGTTTGCAATTCTATATATCTTTAGTGGGAATAATGTCTTTAAGACATTTCCACATAAAGAGTTGAACTCTATGAGGTACCTTGATACGCCAGAGTTGTTTCCAAACCTCTCTAGGAATCACATCAGTACTAATAGTATTGTTGACATAATCAGCACACAAGGTATTATAAGCACTTCTAACATAAAACTTACCTTGTCTATCTGGCTTCCAAATAAGATAATCCTCACATGTTGTTGGAATGTTCATCCTTAGTATAGCATTAGCAGTATCATGATTAAACAACCTATTAATTAACTCCTCATTCCAAATTCTAATGACTTGGAAGAACAAATCACAAACAAATTCATAAGAAATAAGGCTAGAAAGACCCAGAATTGGGACAGGTGGACTATTGTAACCTATAATCCAACAATCTAACCATGTTAACTTTGGGTCATAGGGGCTACCCTGAAAGAATTAGGGGCGACTTTTTATTCCCAACCCATAGACAAGGTTATGGGATGTCCAAATTTACGGAGATTACCAAAGTACCCTTATACAATCGGTAGTTAAGAAAGTGATATTATTTAATGATTTCTAGTATTCTCAATGTTGTGGTCGTTAGCAATCGGTAGATAGGTGAAGTTCATAAATAACTTCATAAACTACCGATTATTCTAGTTCCCAAATTCGAAAAAAATTGAGATTTTGGCAAAAACAAAATTTGGGGCATCTTAATAATCGGAGGTTAAATTACCTTATTTAACTATCGATTATCGTAGTTCCCAAATTCGAAAAATTGGTGATTTCGGCAAAAACAAAATTTGGGGCAACTTTATAATCGAAAGTTAATAAATATCACGAGTCTACCGATTGAGAAAATAAAGAAATGCAAAATTCCACTAGTTTTTGAAAATTTTGAATTTTGGGCACTAGCACAATCGGTAGATAATGAACATCACGAGACTACCGATTGTACAATCGGTAGATAATACATATCACGAGTCTACCGATTGTGAAAATAGAGAAATGCAAAATTCCACTAGTTTTTGAAAATTTTGAATTTGGGGCAATAGCACAATCGGCAGATAATGAACATCACGAGACTACCGATTGTACAATCGGTAGATAATACATATCACGAGTCTACCGATTGTGAAAATAGAGAAATGAAAAATTCCACTAGTTTTTGAAAATTTTGAATTTGGGGCACTAGCACAGTAGGTAGATAATGAACATCACGAGACTACCGATTGTGAAAATAGATAAATGCAAAATTCCACTAGTTTTTGAAAATTTTGAATTTGGGGCACTAGCACAATCGGTAGATAATACATATCACGAGTCTACCGATTGTGAAAATAGAGAAATGCAAAATTCCTCTAGTTTTTGAAAATTTTGAATTTGGGGCACTAGCACAATCGGTGGATAATGAACATCACGAGACTACCGATTGTACAATCGGTAGATAATACATATCACGAGTCTACCGATTGTGAAAATCTATTTGAACAGAAAGGTATAATCGGTTGATAAAGTACTTTATTATATACCGATTCTGAGACGTTAATGGTACTGAATACATTTAATCGCCTCTTTAATCAATATTGAACCATGAACATGATATTTTCTCACCTTCTTCCTCCATGAAAACGTCGTCTAGGGTTTCCTCTTCACAAAAGTTTGGATCATTCAAAACATACCCCAAATCGTCTTCTCTATACGGTAGTGAAGCTTCAACATTATGTTCTTCACCTTCTTCTTCGTACCCATCCATGTTTCTTGTTGATTTAAGAAAAATGATAAACTCCTTATTCTTCTTCTTTCTCTTCTTCTTTTCTCTCTCCCAGCAAAAACTAAAACCAAACAATAGGAAAAAAGTTGCCTAAAACCAACTATATACGACTAAACTTCTGATTATAAAGTTAACTACCGATTATATACACCGACACTACCGATTAAACACACAAATACACCCGATTATGGAATTAACTACCGATTATGGGTTTCGTAGAAAAACAAATGAAACAAACCACATTAAACTACCGATTGTAGTTTTATCTACCGATTATGGAGGGTAAAATTGCCATTTCAAAAAATCGGAGATAAGGGGTAGCTTAGATTTACGCTTGGGTGAACTTTTTTGTCTTTTGTGTCACCCCTAGTTCTTCCGGGTAACCCCTAATGACGCCAGGTTTCTAATACATGTACCAAATCTATTACTAAGGCTGGGTCTAACCATCTCCAAGATCCAAGATTTTGCCATGTAGAAGTGTCGTTTTTAGTGCTACAATTGTTGTGATTCCGAGAGAGTATTGCGTGTGGCTTGGATCCAAGATGGAAGTAATCCAAGCGCGCGGTTTGAAACTGTGTGTGGAAAAAGCAAGAAACGCAGTACCAAATAGACCATTGGATTCCTAGTCTTATTGGAGATCTAATGGTTGATAAATGATGCGCTGTTTCTAATTGTGTGCCACGCAGTTTTAAACCGCGTATGGACGTAAAATCTTGGATCCCTACTGCGACTGGGCGTTGGTTTTTGGTGACGTGGATTCAACAAAAAAGTTGAATCTTGCACCACGATTAGACTCAGCCTAAACCAGGTGAAATTCTTACCATTGTACCCTAGATCCATGAGGCCACAAGAATTCATTTGCTCTTGAACATACTTATCTTCCGTAGTCAGAAGAATTTGCCAAATCATGCAAGTGAAAATTAAGATTTCCTATTACTAGCCAAGGTTGATTTATATTTTCACTAGCAGCGTGTTCGGTTCAAGGAATTAGAACCTCAGGTTTACTAGGATCCAATTTTGTTACCACATGAAACATATTATTAGAGATATCCTGAACCTCACAGTAAACTCCATCTTTCCACAATCACCACCAGTTAATGTAAGAAGGCTATTATTGGGGCGTCACACTCCAATAGAGGGGCTTCACTTGGATTCTTAGTGTCCAAAAAAGTGGTTATGGGATATCCTAACACAAACACAAAATATCTAGATTACCCTTTAACTAAAATAAAAACTTAAAAACCTAATATTTTTAATTCTAATTCAACAACAACCGATTCAAGCAACTGAAGAATCAGAATTTCAAACTCCTCAACGACAACCCATGGTATATGTTAGGTAATAATCGAACAAACCCATCTTTGTTTACTCGTTTTTGTGCTTAAAATAGGTTAGATTGAATGAAATTGAAGTAAAATTAGGGTTCCAGTATGTTTCTTCTAGTGTTACGTCTAGGTTCGGTACTGCTTTTCTAGCCGTAACTTTAGTTTATGAAGAACTTACGGCCAGGTTTGGATTAATTCCAACCGTAAATTGTGATTTGCATGTAGTTTACGTCCAGGTTTGGATTAATTCCAACCGTAAATATTTTTCCCAGCCGTAATATCTGGATTTCCAACCGTAGAAATAAAATCTAACTCACAGGAATATTTACGGTTGGTAAATAAAAATTCGAACCTAGCCGTAAGAAAAGTTACGGTTTGGAATTGTGCAAAACCCAACCGTAAAATGAGCAATAAATACCTGCAAAAATTAATTACGTAATATGTCTTTTGTCCTATTGAAAACCAGTTACGGTTTGGAGTTCATCCAAACCTAACCGTAAGTACAGATTACGGTTGGGAACGGAGCTTCAACCCAACCGTAACATGAGCAGTAAATGGAAAAATCTGAAAAATCTGAGTTCATACAAAGATTCACCCATCTCGAATTGGTAACTTGTTTCATTCATTTTGGTTGAGTGAATCAAAATCTCCAAAAAATTTCTTTTTTCTCTTCTCTCTAGTTTTTCTTCCCACAAAAACTTTGTCCTAGAATTCACCAAGTATATAACAAAATTCATTAATTCAATTATTATCTAATTAAATTAAATTAAATTATTAAATAAGGGTTGTTTGGTCATACAAAATTATTTGAGATAAGGGGTTTTTGAAATTACTTATGGATGACCCGTTTTTGTCCTATTAGGTGACGCCCCTCTAATGGAATGCGACGCCCCAATAATAGCATTCTAATGTAAACTCTATCAAAGGGTTCTTGCTAGAGGAAAAAAAGAGGGTCGATTCTATTCTGTTGAGCTCTGTAAAACCCTTTTCCTGTAAGTTTCTTCTACTCCTGGGTGTTTTTTTTTTTTTTTTTATTTACTTCTAGTTCAGGCATTTGGGTTTTTGAATGATTTTCCATTCCTGGGTTGTCCTTATTTTCTTGATTAGAGTTCAGATTCTGCCTTCATTACCAAATTTTGGTCTGGGGATTCTGTCATTAATTTCATAGATACGCAGTAATTTGTTTTTTTCTCTCAAAAATCTTTTGCATTAATTTGTTTATTTGGGTGTTTGGTTTCACTATTCTTCTCACTTCCCATGTTGCTTTGTGGTGTTGTTGTTGTTAGTGGTGTTATCTTAAAGTTGTTGTTTGATCTTCTTGTTAATTGTTGGTTGTAGATCAGACTCAGATGTTGCGTCTTTTGTCTGCTAAGTGATTCAAGATGAGAGGATCAATGGGCAACCACTCAGTCACTCACCAAATCCTGTAGAGCACATGCTAAAGTTATCTGGATCATTGTAAGTTTGTGATTTCAATTGTGGATTTGATTTTCCTTCTTTAGTAGTTTTAAATTTATCCTTTTTTTGTTGCTGTTGCTTGTTTGCGAATCCTACACAAGTTTGTGGTTAGTTGGGTTTTCGAGGAATAGTAGGTAGAAAAGGTGCAATTTATTAGTTTAACTAGATCATTGAATCTGGATTCTGGGCCAATTGTTGTATTTTCCTGTTCCGGGCATATTCTCATGAATCAGGATAAGCTGCCACCCATGAATTATCAAGAGGGTAACTAGTATTGTCGCATAAATGCAAAATATATTAGAGCATCTGATCTGATACTTCATTGGTTAAAATCTTTAGGAAAGGCTGTTTTGCATTTGAATATGTTTGAAGACAAAGGGAGAATTACTGTTTGGTTGACTCATATGGTTATTGGAATTTGTGTACAGATAAGTTACTTGAATGTATTTCGTCACCAATTGGAGAATGAAATTTATTACTAGTTAGGTAAAGGCACTGAGGTGCAGGATCTTCATCAGGTGTAATGGCGAAAGTTGGATGAGATTGTCCTCAAGATTGGATTTTGCATTTAGGAATTTTACTTTATTGTTGGATACTTGGCCCAGGCACGTAAACAGTAAAACTAGCATTGGAGGGGGACGGACATACCTTACAACCTATATTAGCATATCATGGTGTGTTCTCTGCAATTATTTCACCGATTGTTGTGGCTTTTGACCTTCCCTTTCCTGACTAAAAATCCATAGGAAAGGAGGTAGCATATGAAGTATGATTTATTAGCTTGCTGAATGCAAACAGTCGTGAAATTTGTGGTGGAGAAATCATTTTGATCTCTTAGTAATCTCAAGAATCGTTAACAAATTCTTATATTGGTTCTCTAAATCCAATAGTGTATTGTATAATCAATTGGATGTTTTTTCTATATTCAGTTTTTTGCAGGTGACTTCACCATGTTTATCATAGTTTATTATGATTGTTCTATTACTGTATGAAAGAGTCATCTAATCAACCATGTGCACTTATGCGTACAAAAACTTCTGTTAGCTTGCTCCTTTTTTGCTTATTCTATTGCATACGCTTTATCAACCAAAGGAAAAATAAGAAAGAAATATAAACTAATTTGTTTTTGACATACTTTCTGTTTCAGTGAGGATTCAAACAATAAGAGAAGGTTCCTAAGAAGAAGTAAAAGTTCCAAAGAAGCTGAGAAGCCATATCAGACATATACACAAGAAAAAAGTTCAAAATGCAAAATTTCTACACTGAAGCTTGTCCTGTTGATTATTATATGCCGGACTTTCCTAACACTTCTGCACTCTCCGACGGTGTCCCACAATGAACAAGATTCGAGGCAAGTGTCTATTTATTTATCATACTTACTTGCAACATTTTGACCCTAAGTTTTGGTATCTCAGACATTTCATTCCATCCCATCTGGGGATTTACCAATATGTCGTTTTAATGTACAAAGGTCAACGCTCGTTGAGTATCACTTGACATGACGGCATGGAGCTGAGAAAGTCCCATACAGACCACCTAGGCGGGAAGACTATTAATCACATGTTTTGATCATCTCATTATGTTCCAGATTAGAATGTTTAAGATCATCCATTATGTTTAAGACTATCAACCTTTACTGCATGTCTACTGCTTGCGTTCACATGTTCAACTCTGGCTCACTGTACTGCCTGATACCATTTTAAATCTTCAGAATTGCTTTCTACAGAATCAGTACAATAACTGCCTAATAAATGCTTTTCAATTGCAGACCAAGCATTGTGGACAGATGGCTGCAGATGCACGCTACATATCAGATTTAGAAATTAATTTGGTGGACGTTTCGAAAAGTCTCTTTATTTAACTTTAATGAAAGTGTGATTGGTCGTTGGAGAGAAGAGGTGCCAACTGCTAAGCATGTCATTCTTCACTTGGATGTTGCTGGAAAGGATGTAACATATGGGTATTTGTATCCCGAATGGATCGATGAGGAAGAATATTCTGATGTTCCTGTTTGCCCATCTCTACCAAGACCCAAGAACTATAAAAATTCTGATATTGATCATATTGCCGTCAAACTTCCATGCCGTAAGTCAGCGCACAATTGGTCAAGAGATGTCGCCCGTTTGCATTTGCAGCTGCAAGGATTTCTGCCTCTGCTAAAAAAGATCGTCCTGTTCCTGTTTTCTTTGTGACCGATTGTTTTCCATTGGCCAACATCTTTAATTGCAAGGAGCTTGTTATACGTGAAGGAAATGCATGGTTATACAATCCCAAGTTAGATACGTTGAACCAAAAGCTTCAGCTCCCAGTTGGGTCTTGTGAGCTTTCACTGCCAGTAAAAGCAAAAGGTTAGACTCTTTTTTTCTAGTTATTTCCATTCAATCTAAATATATAGGGGCCTTGAGGGGTCTACAAGAGGTGGTTTTGGGTGTGGATGTTCTCCTTGTGGATATCCTCATCAAAAATTAAGTTCTTTTAAGCTCATGATATATCTGTTAACACATATTTAGAGCTCTGTACTTCTGTAGTTATTTATTCAAAATTAACAAGTGCCAAATGATTTGATTTAACCCATAAAAACAGAGATGGGATACTCAGGAACCCCACCCATCGTGAAGCATACGCTATGATTCTCCATTCAGCTCACGCATATGTTTGTGGTGCCATTGCTGCTGCCCAGAGTATCCGCATGGTGGGTTCCACAAGAGATTTTGTCATACTTGTTGATGACACCATAAGTGAATACCACAGGAGTGGTCTTGCAGCTGCTGGATGGAAGATCCGAACAATCGAGAGGATCAGAAATCCTAAAGCCGAAGAAAATGCCTACAATGAGTGGAATTACAGCAAGTTTCGTTTATGGCAGTTGACAGATTATGATAAAATTATATCCATCGACGCAGATTTGCTCATCCTTAGGAACATTGATTTCCTATTTGGTATTCCAGAGATTACTGCAGCGGGAAACAATGCAACACTTTCCCATTCTGGTGTAATGGTAATAAAGCCGTCAAATTGCACGTTCCAACTATTAATGGATCACATCAACGAGATTGAGTCCTACAATGGCGGAGATCAGGGTTACTTGAACGAAATCTTTACATGGTGGCACCGAATCCCAAAACACATGAACTTCTTGAAGCACTTCTGGGAAGGTGATGAGGAAGAGAAGAAAGTTATGAGACTATGACTGTAACTGGAACGTCGACATATTACAAGAGTTTGCCAGTGATGTTGCATATAAAACATGGTGGAAGGTTCACGATGCCATGCCAGAGAACTTGCAGAAGTTCTGTTTGCTTAGATCAAAGCAAAAAGCGGGGTTTAGAGTGGGATCGCAGGGAAGCTGAGAAAGGAAATTATACTGATAGGCATTGGAACGTAACGGTAACAGATGAAAGACTAAAGACCTGTTTTAAAGATTTCTGCTTTGGGGGAAGTTTGTTATGGCACTGAGGAAAGACAAACTGGACAGATGATATATCACCAACTACTGTTCTCACTGCGCCTGCGATTACTCAAACAGCTCTCCCTAGTTTGTAAGTACTAGTTTTTCTTACTGATTTTCTTTCTGATTTCTTAGGTTGGAAAATTCAAAAATATCAGTTCAAAATGGGTTCCGATTCTTTTCATCTGTTTTATAAACTTGAAGCCATTTCAGTTCCTATAGCTTCACACAAAGATTTCTTGTTTTTTGAGTTTGTGTGCAGATATTGAGAATGAATCTTTGACTATCAATGGGTTGCTTGGTTTAAAGATTTTTTGCATGTATTTGGGAACTATTTGGGAATCATGTTGCATTACAAACTTGGTTGACTGTATCTGTTGTCGTGGTTGTTGTTGTAATGTTTTTGGGTTTTGGAATGTGGGTTTGTTTGTATTGTGATTGATCTCCACGAATTGCATAAATGGTGATGTTTGCCATGAAGGTGTGAAAAGAGAGTTGAAAAAAGTTACTGCTAGTTTTTGTCTTGCAAATGTTGTTAGATGGCTTCTGGTTTGGTGAGAATAAAAATCTTGAATTCAAGTACTTATTGTGGGTGGGAGAAAATCTTAATGTTTCATCAAAAGAAATTGCCACTTTGGTATGAAATGTGAAATGTATGTGTTCATCGACTTTTTGTGACGGTATGGTTTTACATTTTTGACCGCATTGAGGTAGATACGAAATGGTTTGCTTTGGTTTTGATTTTAACCAAGTGTCATGGGACAATAAAATTCAGTAGATGCTATAATACTTTGTTTGTGTGTTTTATTACAGTGGTTCGTCATTTGCTTGACATGCACATTCTTGCAAACCCCTAATACTTTGTTTCATTTGTCTTTAAAGTCCAAGGGAGATCTTCATAGAGCTGATGAATACTAGTCTCAAGCAATACTAGCAGATCCTCAAGACGGTGATGTCTTATCGTGGTTTGGGAGCTCCATCATGATTATGAAATAGCTTCTAGCTACTTTAAATGTGCAGTTAAAGCTGCACCCGAGGATGGGTACTGTTCATTCTCGAAAATTTGAACTTTCTTTTGGTATGGTATATTGAGCATTTTCTTAACTCCTTACCATCTTTAAGTTCTTCTCAACTGCAGTCATGGTCAAGTTTCCTCTGGGAAACTTGGTTCTTTACATGATGAAAAGAACAACAGTACAAACGAATAATAGGGTTAACACCAGTGTTCTTTTGCAGCACACAGGTGTAGGCTAGTTTCTTCTAATTAGGAGAGAGAAGAGCAAAACCCTTTTCGTTTCTTCTACTCCAGGCATTTGGGTTTTTCATTTTAGTTTGTGAATGATTTTCCATTTCTGGGCTGTCCTTTTTTCTTGATTAGAGTTCAGATTCTATCTTCATTATCAAATTTTTTGGTCTCAGGATTCTGTCATTAATTTCTTAAATATGGAGTAATTTGTTTTTTTTTTTTTCTCTCAAAAATCTTTTACTATTCTTCTCACTTCCCATGTTGCTTTGTGGTGTTTTTGTTGTTAGTTAGGAATGGCCATTTGCCCCACCCAAACCCATCCCCGTGGGTACCCGCCCCGTTTGGGTAGGGTTTTACCCGCACAAATGGGGATGGGGTCGGGTATGGGTAATCGAAACCTAAGCTACGGGGATGGGGTGGGGATGGGCCCCGCCCCATATCCGCGTACCTTTCATAACTTAAGGGTTTAGACTTTTATGCAACAATGTGTATAATTTTTATACTTCCACCACTTAGTCGAGCTTTCTTTCATTTATCATATTCTTGATCGTTCTTGTACATTCATCACCTTCGTTCTTTTGTTGTGATCAGACACATTCTCTAAAAGTTAAAATAGAGAAAATGAAGCAGATATTGAAATGGTTAACGTGGACGAAGATAGAATGAGAAAGGAAAAAACAGAAAAACTAATAAGTCATTAAGAGATTCTTTTGTTCACTTTAAGATAAATTACTGAATTTAAGATTTCAGAATGCATTGTTCTTAAGTTATTATTTTTGTTTGAATCATATTTAAGTTTTAATTATAATCAAATTTATGTATTAACTCAGTGTTACGGGTAACCCATGGGAAATCTGCCCCATATGGGTATTCCCCATACCCGCCCCGCCCCAATTTATATGGGTAACGGGGCGGGGATGGGTATTTTTTTAACGAACGGGGCAGTGACTGGGATTGGCATACCCGCCCCATGACCATCCCTATTGTTAGTGGCGTGATCTTAAAGTTGTTGTTTGATCTTCTTGTTAATTGTTGGTTGTAGATCAGACTCAGATGTTGCGTTTTTTTTGTCTGGTAAGTGAATCAAGATGAGAGGATCAATGGGTAACCACTCACCAAATCCCATGGAGCATAAGCTAAGGTTATCTGATCATTGTAAGTTTCTGATTTCAATTGTAGATTTAATTTTAATTCTTGGGTTGTTTTAAATTTGTTTTGATTTTGTTGGCATTGCTTGTATGCGAATCCTACTCAAGTTTGAGGTTAGTTGGGTTTTATAGGAATCGTAGGTAGAAAAGGTGCAATTTATTAGTTTAACTAGATCATTGAATCTGGATTCTGGACCAATTGTTGTTTACAGAGTGCCCAAGAGGAAAGAATTCAAATGTGTATTAGTATGATATCATCTCCATCTCCTGTTCCAGGCACATTCTCATGAATCATGATAAGCCGCCACCCATGAATTATCAGGAGGGTATTTATTATTGTCGCATAAATGCAAAATATGGTGGACCTTCTGATCCGATACTTGATTGGTTAGGATTTGAGGAAAGAATTATTTTTGCATTTGGATATGTTTGAAAACAAAGGGAGGATTACTGTTTGATTGACTCATGGAATTTGTGTATCTCAATTAAGTATTTGAGTGTATTTCGTCACCAGTTGGAGAATGAGATTTACTAGTTAGGTGGGGCACTGAGGTGCAGGATCTTCATTAGGTGTAATGGCGAAAATGGGATGAGATTGGATTTCAAAATCAGTAACTTTACTTCATTGTTGGATACTTGTCCTGAACCATGTAAACAGGAAAACTATCACTGGAGAGGGATGGATGCATACCTTACAACCCATATTAACATATAAATCTGTGATGTGTTCTCCACAATTGTAGTATTGTGGCTTTTGACATGCCCCTTCCTGACTAAACATCTATTGAAAGGAGCTATAAGTCATTTTGGTTTCTTAGTAATCTGAAGAACCGTTAACAAATTCTTTTATTGGTTCTCTAAATCCAATAGTGTGTATAATGAATTGGGTGGTTTTTCTATGTTCATAAAAAAACTTCTGCTGAGCTCGCTCCTTTGCTTATTCTATTCCATACACTTTATCAACCTAAGGAAGAATAAGGAAGAATAAGAACGAAATATAAACTAATTTACTTTTGACATACTTTCTGTTTCAGTGAGGATTCAAACAATAAGAGAAGGTTCCTAAGAAGTAAAAGTTCTAAAGAAGTTGAGAAGCCGTATCAGACATACACAAGAAAAAAGTTCATTATTATGTTGATTATACACAAGTAAAAGTTCTAAAGAAGTAAAAATTCAAAATGCAAAGTTTCTACACCGAAGCTTGTCCTGTTGATTGTTATGTGCGGGACCTTCCTAACACTTCTCCACTCTCCGACGGTGTCCCACAATGTACAAGATTCGAGGCAAGTGTCTATTTATCATCCTTACTTGCAACATTTTTGACCCTAAGTTTTGGTATTTTAGACATTTCATTCCATCCCATTCCCCAGGATTTACCAATATGTCGTTTAAATGTACAAAGGTCAACGCTTGTTGAGTGTCACTTGACATGACGGCATGGAGCTGAGAAAGTCCCGTATAGACCACCTAGACCGGAAGACTAATCACATGTTTCGATCATCTCATTATGTTCTAGATTAGAGTGTTTAAGATCATCCATTATGTTAAGACTACTGGTTGCGTTCACATGTTCAACTCTGGCTTACTGCACTGCCTGATACCATTTTAAATCTTCAGAAATTGCTATCTACAGAATCAGTATATACAGAAGATCCTTTATTTAGTTATTCCCCTAATAACTGCCTCATAAATGCTTTTCAATTGCAGACCAAGCTTTGTGGACAGATGGTTATGGAAGAGGCCATCTGCAGATGCACGCTACATATCAGATTTAGAAATTAATTTGGTTGACGTTTCGGAAAGTCTCTTTATTTAATTTCAATGAAAGTGCGATTGGTGGAGAGAAGAGGTGCCAACTGCTAAGCATGTCATTCTTCACTTGGATGTTGCTGGAAAGGACGTAACATGGGAGTCCATGTATCCCGAATGTATCGGTGAGGAAGAAGAATCTGAAGTTTCCGTTTTCCCATCTCCACCAAGACCCAAGAACTATAAAAATTCTGATATTGATCATATTGCCATCAAGCTTCCATGCCGTAAGTCAGCGCACAATTGGTCTGATTCATTCATTCAATCCAAGAAAATCTCATTCACTCATGGTGGTAATAGCCTTAACTTTAGTGGGATTTCTGATTCTTCAGATACTAGTAGTGGTAATGGGTTTAGAAGAGCTCAATCTGATGGAAATTTAAAAGGACTTGCTGCTGCTTCTTCTGATAAGATCAAGAGTTGTTTAGTCAGTTTTCATCAAACAACAACCCATTTAAATCTTCGAAAAAAACTTCCAGTCAATTCCTTCATTCTCTGTTTATTACTCAAAAGGTGGGTTTGAAGATGATGATGAGAAAGATTATGAAGATGAGATGCAAAATGAAAATGATGGGTCTTTACAGAGGTCTGTAACAATTGGGGAGAATATTATCAGAAGATGGGTTTGATTCAAGAAAATGATGAAGATAATATGAACCCATCAATGTTTCTTGCAACAGGATCTGGAATTGGTGTAAATGGAGGAGGTAGTGGTGGCGGTGGTGGTGGTGGTTTTAATTTTGCAAAGTATGGAGAAGGTGGTTTTGATAATGAAGAAGAAATTGGAGAGTATTATAAGAAGATGGTTGAACAACATCCTTCTAGTGCTTTGTTTCTAAGGAATTATGCTCAATTTCTTTATAAGGTGAGAATTTGTTTATCAAATTCACTTTTCATGCTTTTAGTATTTTGATTGATGAAGTTAATTAGGTCCAAGTCTAGCACAGGGGGGCCATTGCCCCTCTTAAGCCACCAGAATTTAAAATCAGAATGAAAGGTTCCGGTAGAATGTGATGTTATGCCAAACATACAGATAAAGACATGGGTTGAAGCTTAGAATAGGGACATTCATTCATGGACCCGTAAATCGCAATTGATTAAATGGTTTTGGCATGTGGTAGTCGAAAAATTTACATGTATTTCAAGTTCATCACAGCTCAATACCAAATTTAGAATTGGGACATTCATGAACCCCGTCATAGTTAAATAGTGCACATGTTGGTTTTGGGCAAGTCATCTCAGCATATCGAATTTAGATATCCCGCTAAAAATTTATATGATTCTTAAATCATACTTCCTAGCTTTGATACATTATTATTGTAAGTCTAGACAAATTTGTCAACACTAGCTAAGATTTGTAAATGGTTTGCATTTGCTGTTGTATTAGTAGTGGCAAGATTGCCAGTTCAACAAAATTGCAACATAGGAACTGGTGATGCAACTATAGCGCAAGCAACGCCCTTAATATGCGCTGACTAGTCCAAGAACATTCATTTTCACAAGAATGAACATAGAACACAAAAATGTCGCAGTTGGTGAAGAAAGACGAAGGTTTTCAAAATTGACAAATTTTGTAGTTGGAAGTGAAATATTGCTTTGTGTGTTCTATTACTGTGGTTTGTCATTTGCTTGATGTGCATGTTCTTGCAAACCCCTAATACTTGTTTTGTTTGTTTTTTAAAGTCCAAGGGGGATCTTCGGGGAGCTGATGAATACTACTCCCGTGCAGTACTAGCAGATCCTCGAGACGGGATATCTTAGCTCAATATGCTAGATTGGTTTGGGAGCTCCATCATGATTATGAAAGAGCTTCAAGCTACTTTGAGCGTGCAGTTCAAGCTGCTCCTGAGGACAGGTGCTGTTCACACTTGTTGAAATTGTGTCTTGGTGTAAGAAGATCCGTCGTTTTTGCTTGTCAAGGAAGAAAATCTTGGTCTTTTAGATAATTTGCAGGACTGAAGCTATCATGTTTATCTGTACGTGTAAGAAGATCCGTCGTAATAATAGTTATCCAGCTTACACCTAGGTTGCTAGGGCATACTGTTAGAGACTTTGAAATGAGCATCTACGTGCTAGTTTATTGTTAGTTGCAAGTTGGCTATATCATTTCCTGGCAGATCAGCTTGACACTTAGAATCTAAGAAGTTATCGGTTCACTTCCAACGTCGACTTTTAAAGGTTTTACTGGAATTGGCCCTGAATTTTGAAGGTGTAGCCATATTATTTTCGCTCATCAACTGTAAACTTTAACACGCCCCCCCTCTCTGTTACTGGCATGTGTTTATATCTTACCCCCTGATATCAAGTAAGTTTCTAGGCCCATGATCATTCGTGTTTCTGGAATCTGAATCTCACTGTAGTGAATGCTGGCTGTAAAAATTAAGAAACTTTTTATGAATAATTAGGCACTGCAGGGATACTTCTTCTCAACAAGAGGACATGAAACTTCATTGTTACGAAGTCCCAGATGCTTGTGCATTTTAATCTTTATGAAATAGATTCAGTGAACGTATATCTTTAATTCTTGTTCTATAAAGTCCATATCTCGTGATTATTATCATCTTCTCCTTTACTGGTTCCTATCAAATCACCGTCAGATACTAAAAGGACCTTCTGGTTTTGGCTTGAATCAGGAACAGTCAGGAGGCCGAAAACCAACAATGTAAGCATTGATAGCAGCAATGTAATATGTAATGCTTATTTAATTCTTAGTTAATGCTCCCATAACATATTTTCTACCAAAGGTAGTAAGGCTTATTTAATTGAATCCCTTTTTAACTTTACTAGTATCTAACGTGCTCACTTTTGGGACTAGTGGGATCAGCTCATTTAGTGTGGCGGGGCTTCGTCCCGTACCCCTGGTCAAATGCATTAGATTTTTTTCTGAACAACTTTTGATTAATTTGATTTTTAAAAGGGATAGGGAACTCTAATACCCTTTAGGTATCTAATGATTTGATGATTTAAAGTTGGTATTAAAAACTTCAATTTATGTATTAATTTCATAGGCAGATACTAAAATAATTAAAAATAAGTCGACTCCATAAATTTTGGATTTAAAATAATTAAAATTTTATATGCCTATATTTATTTGCAATTGAACACAATTATCCTCAATTTGCATTAACAAATTATTATTACATCCAAGGACTTTGTCGATAAAAGTTTTGGAAGATATATAAATATATATCACACTGCATATTTGTGAAATAAAATTTTAAAAGAAAAACAAAATTGAAGTGCGGGGCGTGGGCATGCAAGATACTGAGTAGACAACTTTATTTATGTTCGAGATTTTGAAGTTGATTAACGTAACAGTACTATGTTGAATCCAGGTTTGCGTGACATTTTGTCAGCATTATATGTTTATTGGTGGTGTTTGAACTACTATCTAAGAATAGACCCATGATACAACTTAAAACAGTAGAAACTCCAATAATTAATACGCGATTATTTAATAAACTCTCTTAAATAATATTTTTAGCCGGTCCCATGTTGGGTACAACATGTCAAATTAATAATTCGCTAAAATTATAAATTAATAAATTTTTGATTACCTATCTAGACTTCATATAAAATATAAATTAATAATTCACTATATATAGACATTCAATACACTAATGTTTTATGGAGATTTCTTGAAAAATGAATCAATTGTCTTATGCTTTTTGTTAAAATCAATGTCACATTGAATTTTAACGCTAATATTTTTTATCATCGTAAGAATTTCTAGTGTTGTTTCTCTTAGCCTAGCTTAAATTATTTAATGTGATTCTTTGATTTAAGAACCTCTTTTGTGAAGGGGATCTATTGTAGAACTTTCATCATCTTCTTTCCCATATTTATTGGTTCCCCTACCTCTCTCAATTATTTCTTCATCAGTTAACAATTGCGCAACTTCATTTTCTTCCAGATATTCAATGAATTGCGTTATCCAACTTTTTGATCAAAATTTTCAAATCTTGAGTGATATCACCTTGTCAAACTGTTCATCCGAATGGTCTAAACCTATGTTATACATTAATCAGTTAAATTTCTCTATAAGTTAATAATTATTAGTTTATTGGTTAATTAATATCTCGCTTAATTAATAAATTCTGTGGTCCCAATAACATTAATTTATAGAGTTTCTCTGTAGACCTTATCATGATGGGCATTGGTCCCCAAAGAGAATGCCATGATACATCGTTAATTATAAGATTCACGTCCATTTTAGTTAATAATTTCCACGATCGGTTTTTGGTTTAAAAAAATTAAACAATATACTGTCGGCGAATAATAATATAAAAATAAATACTCATGCTATCTATAATCTCTATTAGTAAGGATACACTTCATTGTCTTCTTTATCTATCTCGATCAACGGTGTGATGTCAGGATCCCTCACAATGATCTCGTGTTCTATATTAACTTTATTAAGTTCATCATCATGTTCCTCCTGTTCAATCAACGTTGGCATGTCATCATCTTTTTCTATAGTATCATTTTTTTACCCGTTTTTTCTTAGTAGGTTTAAGAGCAGTTCTCCGTCAAGTAGTTAAAATTATCCTTTCATTTGTGTTTAACATATATGCTTCCTCCAAAGCATTATCATAATGAAATATGTCATGTGCTTTTAGACTGAGATATATAATGTTCCTTTCTTCAAGTGTGAATCTAACGACCATTAATTTCTATGTTACAGTTAATATTTCTTCTATGCAGTTTGCTCATAAAAGTAATGGTTACTTGTTATAATCATAAAAAAAATTCCTTAAGAGGTTGCATTTTTTTTTTAATTCCAAAAATTGTTATAATCATAAAAGTAATGGTTACTTGTACATCTACAGTTGGCAATGTTGTCATTTATTTTTTATTCTAATATTGTTATCTATAACCACTTCAAGCAGTTTGTCCCATTTCTGTGAATATACTACTGTCGTTACCGTCGTGTACTATAAGTTGGTAAATGTAACTGTCAGACAACATGTATTAGTTTAGTATTATTTTCTTTATAACATATGTAATAAAAAAAATATATGGATATTTATGACTTTAGATTTCTACTTGTTATTGTGGAATTGGTTGCATCTACTATGACTGCACATCTGTTGCAAAATGACTCGCCTTTCATGTAGGCGTGTTTTTCTTTACATATTGGATATGCCATGTAGTACCACGGAGATCTTGTTTCGATTCCTGTAATTATTCCTTCAACGGTAAATGTTGCGCCCTGCACTGCATTTTTATAAACTTTTCCTTTGCAGTTTAAATATAATTTATATTGATTTATTTTTCGGATCATATAAGATGTTTCAAGCACTTTGAAAAATCTTTCCACTCACATAACTTCCTCCAACCCCCCACCCCATATTAGAAAATGTCCTCGTGCATCTAAAACAATATATATTATTAACGATTCTAAGACTTGCTGCCTAAAATATCTACTCCATATCCCGATCGATTGTATTTCTAAAAATAGAGCTAGAAGCCAATCGACAAATACATAATAATCTGATTTGTATCCGGAGAATAGATATTTCCAATACCTTTTGCAGTGAATTCCTATAAGAAATATGTCATGGCTCTGCTAATACATCATTTGAGTAAACCATGGAAACCATACTTGAAACCAAAACACCATAACACATCTTCTATTGTTCTTAAGTAATTGCATCTTTTACTACACCAAACAAACTTACTCGCAGTAAAATTAATTAAGATAAATAAGTAAACCAGGGGCACTAAATTCGAAACCAAATCACCATAAACTTCTATCATGCCAATGTGTTAAGTGATTGGAGAACATGGTCTATAAACATGGGATTGTCGGAAATGTGTTGTCGCACAATTGTTTCGGTGTATCCATTTGGCAAACAATTCTCTCTATAACAGTAATTTTTAATATCGATGGTTCATAAGTTGCATTCAAAATGCCAACATATGTATGCATGATTTTCATTTTCGTTTAGAACTCCTTATCTCAAATAAAATCTTGCATTGTACAGGCATTGTGCCTCACGTCTATGTGCATCGCAAACCAAATTTTGACTGAAACCGATATCTAGTAAGTGGTGTTATGCAGATTTGATTTTATCACTTTCCATGCATCCATTTATTTCTTCCAAAGAATGACTATGTTATAACCGATTTTGTGCCTTCTATTTTGCCTTGTCTCATGCATAGGTTATTTAGGTTCCTTCAATCATAGCTTATAATGCAGGATGTTCGTATATTAGGGTTTGTTTAGAACTTCTACTGGAATGCAATACTTCTGTTTAATTATCAGCAAAAAAAGATATATAATCTATACTTAGGTATATATATGTTACTCGCCTGGAAAGAGGAATTCCATGAGCTTATTTATTTCGTTAACCTTGTCAACTTCAATGGATGGAATACCTGTATGAGCGAGGTATTGCTTCTTGAAATTATGCCTAACACAATCTTCATATGAGATTGTGGTCACTGCATCGAGAAGCTCATTCTCAGTTGGCAGAAATAGATGACCCTTTTTTTTAGCAGTAGTTGTTGTTGGAATGAAACTCAAAATATTTCTCAAAAATTATTTTTCTGCAATACATGTGGTTCAATAGAGATTTTTGCCACAAAGAGACTTAAAAAAAGGTGATATTCCGTGTATTTCCCCAGAGTTTTCAAATTCCAAAGCAGAAAAGTAAGACCAACAGGGCAAAATATGACCATAAAAAATACCGTTTATATCCTCGGGAAATGATGACGTACCGCATCGCATGATGAATGTGGTAATAACAATTTTTGGAGTGCACTAATATTACGTTTGAAATATTGACCAGTCATTTGGATTCATGTTCACCGGTCAACACTACGCAATCAGCGGTCAACAATACGTTTTGAAAGTGTCGATGAAGAGTGCACCCGCATTTGACTCGGTCAACAATACATGATCAACTGGTCGGTGATATGTTGGGTCATCTGGACTCAATGAGTAAAAAAGTTACAAAACTGTTGCCAAAAGTCTAAAATGTTACTTTTGGAATTTGTTGATAAGGAACAATAAGTACGATAATTTCACACTCTTTTAAGTTCCTTTACGGCCAACAACTCGGTTCAATAAACATTACATACATCATCATGAAATGAAAAATACAACATGTTCATCGTATATTCTATGCCATCAATACGATTAAATCACACCAAAGGAACATAAATCTTAAAAGATGACTAACCCGTGTTTAAATCTGAGCACGAAAATAATCTTGCATACTTTGTAAGCGTGCAATGTACCGGTTATTGCCTCACTATATATAATTCTCCGGAAGGGATTATAAACAGTTACTTTTATACATGGAATGCTTAATAATAAGAATGTCAGGAAACTTAGTTAGTCTAGGAGTCATAGATTTATTTCTCACAGTAGATACACATGGATATAGAACAATGTGGTAAATTTCTATTTGAACGTTTTTCCTTCCATAGCAGATCTTCGACATACTCTACAATATTTTTTTTCTTTGATAAGCTAGTAAAAATACAATGTTGACAACTTGCGATTGAGAGCAACCAAAAGACAGGATCAATCTCAAGGAGCAATCAGTATGTTACGATTATTAAGGAGTGTGGGTTGCATGTAGTGGGAAAATCGAAAGCAATGCTTGACTTAAGAATTTATAATCTAGTAGTGGTAACCCACCTATATAACAATTTTTCATCAATCTGTATAATCTCTCACTGATTTCACATGTTGCCACTATACAATTCTACACATGTGATTTTTGAGTTTAATTAGCGAATGACCACTACTATTAGTATTCTGCAACTGTGTCTACTTACCAACTCTTGCAACCATCAATATACTTAAACATAATTAATTAGTGAAATAGACTGGCCTGATACTTGAACAATGGTATGTCATTTCATTGCAAACCTTGTTACTCTAAAATACTGAACCTGTTATTCTTTCATATGTTATGTAGCCTGATCTTCCAGAGTAAAATCTTTTACCTAAAGTTTTTTCTTTTCTGAAAGCTTCTTTCTGTATATAGATTATATATGTAGGAGGCTGCAATTCGAACAATGCTTGCATATTTTGGCAATGAAATATAAATTCACTTTTAATCAGCATGGAAAATTGCTTGCATATACTGGCAACCTAGAGACATACATCAACTACTGTACGTCTAAAAAAATTGAACTTTAAAACAGTAAAGAACAGTGCTTGAACATGTTGGGATTGACCTAATGGATAAGAAATACAATCTAAAATAATTAAACAAACGTCCAAACAGTAAATTTTTCTTCAAAAATGCTGTAAAAATATAAACCTAACGGTAAAAATACAATTTTTTTTTAAATCTTGCATATAAATCCTAAACCCCAAAAAAAAAAATCATCATGTTATACCAAACATAAAGTAGATACGAAGGTACATCTCCAACATAATCCTTGAGACATTTGCTGAAGAACCACGGTTGCCCACATATTCTACTTTCTTGTTGCAAATTTTGGAAGCCATATAGTACCAATCATCATTTCCCAACAGTCCAACAACCTTTGCTTCGCAAAAGCATGTTGTCTCGCATTACATAAACACATTAATCAATTCACCGTATGTGAATCTGGATACACCTGTTCATAAGGATTTTTGTTCCTCAGGATATTCTTGCATTTAACCTCTATAGACTCGAAACAATTCTATAAAAAGTAAAAAAATTAAAACGTGTTAGCTAGCAACAACACTATGCACCGTTTGTTTGTTTTTTTAAGACACCCTACTTATGACGCCTTGAATTCATTCACTTGATCGACATCCAGATTAACGATTACCCTTGACGTAGTTGTAGTACAAAGGCTAATCTTACCTATAAGGCCACAATAAGTTAGAATTTATAGTCACATGACATTAATTTTACACCCAAATAAGCGGATAAATTAAATCTTTTACCCATGTGATCCTTCACGTATGATCCAGCTTTACCACTACCATTCTACATATGACCAATATAAACCGTATAAATATTAAGACCTGCTTCCATCCTTTGAGACTTGCATAAGAATATTAAGTTTGAGTGACGCCAAGGTATGGATGCCACTCCTTTGAGCCCACTTTTATTTAATGGCTCCCGCTTAAGGAGGTATGCCAACTTTCCATGCAAATTTACTGCCTTCCTATCACCAGGTCATTCACGTTGATTTTTTTAGAATGGACAAAGATAAAGACCATGAGCCCTTGACTTTATACTCGTGATCCTTAAGTAATTGAATATACGAAAAGTTCGCATATAATCAATAAATAAACTTCTCTAGACAAAGACACGAAAATAAATATGCAGGTGCATTTTAAAGAAGATAGGAATGCAGATATATACAAACTGCGACCATATTATTCTGGAACATTTTCCTAAAAGTCATAACACTGTTGAACTGAAAGAATCAGTATTCTCAATTCTCTAATTCTTTTAGTTTAGTAGCCCTTGCTCTATCTTTTAATTTTCTTTTTGAAAAGTCCTTGTTGTTTCATTTGCATTACAAACTATTTTTCATAACATTTCATGGAATATCTGAACCTCATTTTGTGGGTTGGGGCCCCAGCTGTAATAATAGCTTGACAACTTAGCTTTCTATAGATTATCGAGTATATAGCTGTTGTAGGAGAGGGAAACTCAGAAAAGAAATTAGTCATTTAAATTAGAGCTATTGGATAGTTACCTTTTGATCTAGACAAGATGCCCACCATGAGAAATTAATGAATAAATCTTTAAATTAGGTGTCGACGTCACTCACAACATCGATTTGTGTAGTTTCACCCGATTTGTTTAGAAAATACATCAAACACGAACAGAGAATATATATATATATATTTTATATTCTTAACCTTAAAAAATATGGAAATCTTTTGATTGAGTAGATTTGTTCCCAAAAATACAAAGAACAGAGTAAGAGAAAAAACCTTTCATTGCCTTATAACATATGGAAAAATTATTCCCGCACAAACGTGATAAGTAAATTTGGGTAAAAAAAAATTTGTTCGTCGCCGAAATATATATGTTCACGAATTGTACGGTCTTGATTTTATTACAAAAATTTAAACATTGTGTAGAAAATTGATAAAATTAATAAAATTTCAACCAATCAGCATCAAGGGTTTTATCGATACCCAAATAAAAGAAAGTGAACATTACCGCTTAATTTGGAGCATAAGATCGAATCAAATTGATTTACAATCAACGACCACGTAATGTATGGGGTTAACTTGTATTCGGACAATCAGTAGTGAGGGTTTTGTTCACCGGCCAATAGGAGGGGAGGTAAACACAACTCTCGATATGGTGAGAGAGATGATTAGGACCAAAGTGGGAATTGTTGATTGGTGTATGGCTTCTCCCGCACCCGTTGCCCAAATGCATTAGAACTTCTACAAATAATTCTCTCAATTAGTCTAATTATATTAACCCATGAACTTATCAACCCATTTTTGGGCTCAGCGACTCAATAAAGCATTTTATGGTTAAAACGAATAGACTTGGCAATACTCACAGCATCCTACTTCCAAATGCTTCCCAAGATTCTTTCCAAAAACAAATATCTCCGCCGCTAAATTTGGCATAGGATGAAAATGCATGAATCGCTAAATTTGGTCCCGTCTTTGATGTGTATTAACATTGTTGAGAACATTTATTGTCAACAGTATCTCTAATACCTGCCAAGCATGACCTGGATATAACTCAAGATAATTTCGCTATGATTTGAGAGCAAAGGACTCAACTAATGTAGGCATACCTTACACGCCACAGCTAGCATCAAGTTAGCTGTTACTAAAAGGTCTGACTATGTTGCTCCTTTGCCTCGGTGATAATAAAAAAATAGTAAAAATAGTATGTTAAGAAACAACCATTTCTCATCCATCAATCTATCAGTAAGATCCACCTGTCTTCATTTTAGTATCATTTTCATCAAGCTTTCAATAGTATGTTTAGAAAATGTATGTACATGTGCGTATATATCATTCAAGCTAAAATGTCTTTGAAAGACGATTGTGTTTAAGCTAATATTCCTTTTTAGATGTGACTTACTTACGAACTTAGAAAGAACTTCTCGCATTTTTTCACTGCAAAGTAAACATATAATCTACTATGAGCATTCTTTTAGAGCCGGGGACAAGTGAGCATGCTTCCACTATCCGACATGTTGAAATAGTTGTAGTTACTAAATGCAGGATGAGTACCTACACAAAGTTAGGGCGATCTTAGCTTCTCTCAGAGGCTAGCGAAAATGCTTCCGATCCTCACCCCACCCTTCCCGCCTATGTGTCAAGCATCTATCGGTTAAGTCTAATAATAATGGGACCCCCTACAAACCTCAATCCAGGGATCAAGGGCTAAAAACGATGACACATAATGGGGGAAAGGAGCGGGGAACGGAGTGGGGGAAGTGCAGCACTTCGGGTATGCAAGTAAGACAGAATTGTCAATGGTACTTTAATTTGAAGCAAATGAATACTCTGAATTTGAGACAGAATTGTCAATGGTACTTTAAAGGAAATGCAATCGTAGAACTGCTTCACAAATCTATCCACATGCCTTGATAGCAATTGCTGTCCCACCACTACTTAGTGTTTGCTGCGCAGAATAAAACTGAAGGGCTAATTTGAGAAAGCTCTTGATCCGATTAGCAATCAAAATAATACACGCCAGTTTTCTTTATCGACCTTGCCACACCTTCCTAAGACGACCCTTTTCGATCCACACATCCATCCAAAAACACTTACGGTGGGAAACCCAAAGATAACATACTTTATATAATGAAAAATGAAGAGAAAAATAGACAGAAAGTGTAATGTTTTTCAAAAAAAAAAAAAAAAAAAAAACATGAAATCATCGTAATTATTATCGACTCGGGATAACGGAGAAAAAAAATGAAGCACACTAACTTTCCCCAAAATTATATATCCTTACAGAACCATATAAGAACACTACCTGCACTACTATGCAGACATCCCAGAGACTGCCCGCACCTCCACCACTGTCACCACCTCCATACCCACTGTAAGGGGCACCGTATCTAGAAGTTATGTTCTTTTCAATATTAGAATAGCAAAAAGCTGGTTAAGAGAAGGCATGATTGAGATAAAATCAAACAGTCCTGTAAGATTTATTTTTCGTTCAATCTTTTTCATTTGAGATAAAATCTATGAAGCTTATTATTACCCGTTTCATTTGAGATAAAATCAAACATTCTTACATGTATGCATATTTAACCTTGTTTCGTTGTAATTCCCAGGAGCAAATGATAAAAAATCATTGCTTAGGTATACACTTTCCTCTTCAGAAAACAGGGATGCTTATTCATGTTTAGTACCCCTGCCTGTCATACTGCTTCCAACATGGAGCTCATTGCTGCTTCCAACATGGAGCTCATTGCATTATTATATTTAGCAATGGAGTTCTGGTTTTCAGTTAATTCCAACATGAAATACTGTAAATCCTTTTAACACCTGACAGAAACAGCAGTGTTCTTTCTCCAATATGGCTGGCTCGCCACTGTTTATCTGATATTTGCACTCGAAAATGGGCCTGCATAAAGACTTCATCTAGATTTTGGAGATGATCATCTCGTCCACCACGTAATCCTGCTAAAAACTGTAGCCTACAATGCATGTTAATTTCTCATCAGTGGTAAATAAAAGTGTCCCCGGGTTGTAATTATACTGGATGGAGGTTAAGATAGTGATCAAGATCGCAATTTCATTCTCCAAAGGTGGTACTTACTTCACGACGTACTTGAGAATAACATAAAGATGAACACATATTTAACAGCAAAAGAGGGCGGGTTGCTTGGCCTGCATATGGGCTCACCTAAAAAGAAACGAAAAGGGAACATGAGGTTGTGCATGCCGCCCGCCTTGAATACGGTTATGAACTGAACATCTTTCACCATCAGCCACAACTAATAACCTACATACCTCAGTCGAAAAAAAAAAGTTAACATGATTGATATGGAGTGATATGGAGATATAAAAGCATATGGTTCATACATAACAGTTTTAAAGAAAACTATAAAAGATTAAAATGGTAATCGTATGACCATTTAACCAGGATTTGAACACCACCTACAAATATGAGGAAAAATTATGAATAGGAGACTAAGAAACCATAACTGAAACTTCTTGATCTTCCTAATTGTATCGATATTTATCTTTTTCAAGATCAGTAACCTTCACCATCTGCCTGGCTTAGAATCGTAAAAGGAACCTATTTGCTTAAATAATTAAACACGGTCTGAAAAAGAAGATGACCGCGCATCTTCAACCCAAAAATCGTTAGGATATAGATCGGAATTATATAATCTTCCTTTTAATTCCTCAATATGCAAAGTCAGTATGAGAAAGGACAACCTTTCTCGAGATGATGGAAGTTTCCGCTTACACATACGTATAGCTGCAAAATCCATAACCAAGCAAACGAATGTTGATCTCATCTTTGCCCAACTGTAAAACGTTGCTTTATAACCGCCTTTCCAAACAACAAAACAACCTTAAACTATAAATCAATAAATATTTGAAAATCAAATAATAAGAATTGAAACAAACAGAGATGACAAAATCACTAAGACAAAATAATACGTCACAAATGCAGATTAATAAATCAAAGAGAGGAGAGATTACTATTTTAAACAAATCAAGTCAGATGAAGTACCCATTCTTCGGGTTTGAATCAGTCTCTCTTCTCCTACAAAATCAAAAAAAAAAAAAATAACCAACAAATACATAAACATGGAACACATTAAAAAGCCGTACAACAATATTCGGGAAGATTGGTTTTGTGATTTGAGAGAAGAAAAAAAGCCGAATGGATAAAAACCAAAAATTCAATGGGTAGAATTCCAACAGAAAATATGTACCTCCGTAACTTTGGTCAGCACGAAATTTCCAAGAATGAACATATTTTTTGCTATAAATTTGGCATAAGTTGCCAATGAACAAAGCTAAATTTGGCATAAGATGATGTTTCTTAAAATTTGGCATAAGATTTGTTCCCGAAAATATATGGGTCTAGCATGAAGTGTTAAAAGAGAAAAAATCTTTTCTTACTATTTTGAAAACATATTTCCGTATATACATGAAAGTTTTCACAATTTCCGTATATACAGTACATGTTACGAAGGTTTTCACAAATTTTGTTTTAAAGAAATCTAGTTTTTAGCATTTTTCGTCAACAAATTTAACATGTTTCCTTAAACGTTCCTTCGAAAATTTAAATTTAGCATGTAAATCTATCAGTTCTGATTTTATTAAAATTATGTAAACTCAATATAAAATTTCGACCAATCAGGTGTAAGGTTTAGAGCATTAGATCAAATCAATTCAATTTGAAATGGACCGTCAAGTAAATGCGGTGTAAGAATATTAATAAAATTTAGACCAATCTGAAGCATTAGATCAAACCAATTTGATTTAAATTAACGGCCACGAAATGCAAGGGGGCTAACTTTTTTTTTTTTTTAATAGGAAAAAAGATACTTTCTCTATGACTTATATTAAGAATCCTAGCTGTTATGGAAATTCTTATGATTTTTCTTCTGTTATGGAAATTCTTGGATTTTTCCTAAAAAACAATTACCCTAAAGATATTCTAAGTTTTTTTGTTTTGGCATGTAAATCTCGTAAAAAAACTTATATATGTTGATTTTCCTTTTACATGGTAATTCTCGTTTTTTTTCCCAAAAAAAAAATCTACCGGGCCCTCACAAAAGATATTTGTAGATTTTACCGTCATATATTAAGAATCCTAACTGTTATGGAAATTCTTATGATTTTTCTTCTGTTATGGAAATTCTTGGATTTTTCCTAAAAACAATTACCCTAAAGATCTTCTAAGTTTTTTTGTTTTGGCATGTAAATCTCGTAAAAAACTTATATATGTTGATTTTCCTTTTACATGGTAATTCTCGTTTTTTTTCCCAAAAAAAAATCTACCGGGCCCTCACAAAAGATATTTGTAGATTTTGCCGCTAATCCGAAGGTCCAGATTTCATATTCTATTAAAAATTGACGGCCACGAAATGTAAGGGGGCTAACTTTGACCGCCAATCGGGAGCGAGGTTCCGTTCACCGGCCAATGGGAGGGGAGGTTTTTGCAACTCTCGACGTGGTGTGAGAGATGTGATTGGGTGTTTAGGTTATTGATTACACCCCTCACGAGGGAAAAAAACTGTATAGTCTTACTTTCGGAATGCATTTTGTGTTGTGCTTTGTATGTCTACAGGTGCTTGTCAGTTGTGCTTGTTCACAAACACTCAAGTTAAAGTAGAATTTAGTTTCTTCGTATTGGCTTGAGATTCAAAATTTTCATCCTCAGTTTATTGAGCATGTAGCAGAACCTGCTGATTTGTGCAAGTGGTTGGCAGCATTAACTGTTCCAAATGTAGCCATGTTGGTATCTGCGATCAACCACACCATTAGATTTTATGCAGCTGCAATAGTTGGGGATGACGGTTGACTATGTCTTGCAGTGGGTATGATTTCTCTGCCTATTTGAAAAGTTTCTACGTTTATTTTTGCACATTCTAGCTTACTACGGTATTACTTCAACTTCAGTATTCTTTAGTTTCTCAAGTACCAGTTGTTTTTGGCACACATTTTAAGTGCTGACTTAGCGAAGATGATGTACTGGCATGTGCTGTGTCTTTTGCCCAATCTAAGTGTTGTCTTCGCAAGGTTCTATTGATCAAAACATTTTGTTTCGAAGCAGGTTGCGGTCAAAGTTTGACTAGTTGAAGACTTCACAACACACAAAGCAATCTCTGTAGAAAACCTTCTGGTTACTGGTTAACCGAGAAACCGAACCAAACCAAACCGATTAGGGGGAAACCGAACCGAACCATTAACTAATGGTTGGTTTTGGTTTAGAAAAGATGAAAACCGAGATTAATGGTTTGGTTTTTGGTATGATAGAGAAACCAACCAATAACGAATGGTTAACCGAATATTGATAAAAAAAAAATCATTGATTAAATTTTCATTAGAGATGTCACGCCATTAGTTAAATCTTCTTTGATCTCTAGATTTAGAGTAAGCTTTAACTACTCTTGATATGTTTTTTTATTTTTTATTTTGTCTGTAAATTTTTGTAAACCAATACTATTTTTTTCTTTAAATTAGTGTAACTTTTTTTTTTTTGGTTTGACATAATTATTGGTTAACCAAAAACCACTGGGAAAAACCGAAACCGGCTGGAACCATTTGGAAACCTAACCAATGGTTAATGGATTGGTTTGGTTTCAATTTTTAGAAACCGATAGTATTGGTTTCGGTTTTGGTATGGCTTGAAATCGAATTAAAACCGACCATGAAAGCCACTGTGTGGAAAACGCCACCTTATTAGTAGTTTCAAAATGATAATTACCTGTTTAATTTTTGACGTTTGATCTATTTGTAATGTTAAAGAACCTCTCTATGTTAGTACGAATATCCAGCTTTTGTTTTTCGAGATTGGGGGCGGATTAAAGGAAGCACAGCGCTGCTCTTTGAGGTCCTGTATCATTTGCTTGTGAAATGACGAAGAAAGAATCCAATGTCATTACTTTGGGGGACGGTCTCTAGTAAAATAGGCCAAAGTGTTCACCGTGGCTAGAGGTTCTGCGTGTGGGTCCGTGAGTCAAAAGGCCGGAACGGCGGAACCAGTGAAATGCGTGAGAGAGTAACTCATTTCCCTAGCTGTAGACTTTTGGTCGTATCAGCAATGAATATTCTCTAAGAGCAACTGCAGTGGGCGACTAAACCCATTTATTTGGTCTCTCGAACAGTGCGTAGTGGGACGGACCATCGACCAAATCCTGACTAAATCAAGTGAAGCGATTATATTTGGTGGGCGACCAAAGACCAAACCCAAATTTTAGTCGAGCGTTGATATAGTGTTCGCCCACACCACACCAGCGTTGATATAGTATTCGCCCCACACCAGGCGGACGTAAAGTCCACGCCCCACACCAGTCGTGGTTTATACCCCGCCCCATTTATTTATTTTATTTATTTATTTTTTAATTTTTTGTGGGGCGTGGTTTATACCTCCGCCCCCACTAAACTTTTTGAATTTTTGAATGGGGCGAGGTTTATACCTCCGCCCCATTGTTTTTTTTTTTAATTTTTTTTTTTTTGAAACCTCCCCACCTGCGCGAACGTATAATCCACGCCCCACCACCAAGTGCGAACGTATACTTCACGCCCCCACACCAAAGTAACGTATAATCCACGCCCACCAAATTTAGTCTTCCACCAGTAGCGTCACACACCCCGGACTAAACCCAAATTTTGGTCTTTTTTTCCCTCTTTGGTCTTTGGTTATACTCGCACCACTGCAGTCGCTCTAAGAACGACAAAATCCCGTGTACAATACCGGTAGACACAAATTTTAGTGGGTCCCATAAACCCACCCCTGTTAGCTCCAGTGGGTCCCAGGGCTCTCTTCATATAATGATTTTCACCCAACTAAAGGTATAAGACAAGGTGATCTTATCTCCATACTTATTCATTCTTGCAATGGAGTGGTTTTCTAGAACTATGGTTGATGCACGTAATAACAAAAGCATTAAAGGAATTGCAGCAGCTAGAGAGGCCCCACCAATTAATCATCCTTTTTGCAGATGATTGTCTCATTTTTACTCATGCTAATTTAACCAGTGTGAATAATCTCCTTCAAGTTTTGCAGGATTTTAGTTCTCAATATGGTTAGGTTATTAATTTTGACAAATCAGCTATCCATTTTAGCAATAATCTGGATCCTAGCACTTGTAACACTCTAAGTCAGATCTTACGTGTTAAACTTATGGATAAGAATGAGAAGTATTTGGGTTCTCCCCTCTTCATTGGTAAATCTAAAGTCAAAGCTTTTGAAGATATTCAGATAGCTTTTGAAAGAAGATTGGGAACTTGGCAAGGCACAACCATGCATCAAGCTGGCAGAACTACTATGGTGAAGGCAGTCCTTAATTCCATCCCTACTTATCAAATGAGCTCTTTTAAAATGCCTAAAAGGCTCTTGAAGAAGTTAGATTCTATTCAAAGAAGATTTTGGTGGGGTTACAAATCCAATAGAGGCACTAATTTTATTGCGTGGCAAAGTATGTGCATATCCAAAGATCTTGGGGGCTTAGCATTCAGGGATCTGGAGATGTTAAATCATGCTTTACTTACCAAATTAGCATGGAGAATTTACCATCAGCAAGATCAGCTGCTAGGAAAACTCCTAAAAGCTAAATATTTCAAGAATGAATATTTCCTTCATATTGCTGCTGAGAAGAATAATTCTTCTTGTGTGTGGAAAGGGATTGAGCAAGGACTGGTTATTCTACAACAACATTGCAGTTTTGAAGTCAATAATGGAAAAACAACAAGAATATGGATGGATAGATGGATTATAGGTTTACAAGACAAAGTTGAACCAATTGATCCTTCTCATCTACAATATATGTTTGTGAGTGAACTAATTGTAGCTGAAACAAATACTTGGAATATTCCTCTTCTTAACATATTTTTTGTTCCTGAAGTGGTGGAGAAGATTAAAGTAATGCAATTATCTATTTCTGAAGATGATGTTCTTAAATGGCTACCTTCAAGAGATGAGAATTTCACTGTCAAAAGTACATACAACAAGTTGACATAAAACAGATTTCAAAACCATATTGCTACTAGTAATGTCCCTAAGAGCAACTGCAGTGGTGCGACCATAACCAAAGAGCAAAGAGCAAAAAAAAAACCAAAATTTGGTTTTAGTCCGTGTTGTAACGCAGTGGAGGGAGACTAGAATATGGTCAGGCGTAACTTTTAAAGTTGCGCCTAATCAAAGCGAATGGCAAGTTCCGCCCATTTTTTTTTTTTATTATTGGGGCTCATTTTTTTTTATTATCGGGGGCAACTTTGAGTTACGCCCCAATCAGCGCAATTCTAAAGTGCGTCCCAATTTTTTTTTTTTTTTTAATTCGGGCGTAACTTTGAGTTACGCCCCATCAGTAACTTTAATCTGTCAATGATTAAAACTAAACCAAAGACCAAAAATGGTTTGGTTTTTGGTTTAGTCTAGTTTTTGTTCGATACTCCGTTCCACTGCGTCTGGTTGGACGACTAAAAATTTGGTTTTAGTCGTCCATTGTGGATGCTCTAAGGAAGTATGGAAATCTTTATGGAAGATACAGCTGCCGCACAGGATCAAGCTTTTCAAATGGAAATGTCTTAAGGATGTGGTTCCAACTAGGGAAAGATTATCTCAATATTATCACAACATTGATAACTACTGCAACATTTGCAATCATCAGAATGAGTCTTTATATCACCTTCTTATATCCTGCAGTCATGCCAAAGCTGTCTGGAATTCTCTTAATATTAGTATTGCTCAAGTCATTGCAAACTGTAACAATGTCAGAGAATGGATTATCTCTTGGTTCTCTAGAGTTAACAACTCAAATATGGAGTATATGGAGATATGGAGGCAGACTCTTATGGTAGCATGCTGGATCATATGGAAAGAAAGATGTGACAATATCTTTCAAAATAAAACTCTAAATCCTTCTACCACTGTCTCTAGAATTATGCATCAGTTAGATAGTTTCAGAAATATAGGAAGATCTCCAGTAATAAGTAGTGATAATATATTAGATACTACTCCTACTGTTAGTAATCAGCTAGATGACATTATAACATGTATTGTTTATACTGATGCTTCTTTTGATCATTATACTAATAATCGTGGGTAATCGGTATGGTGGTTCTCTCCTGGCGCGGGTGAAACAAAAGGGTTCAGAGGCTCCTATGCAGCTGGAGTGACAGATGTTGAAGCTGGAGAGTGTATGGCTATTGTGGAAGCACTTAGCTGGATCAAAGCTTCATGAAGGAACATAATAAAAGTGATAGCTGATGCAGAAAACGTAGTCAACTCTATATTGTCTGAAAATTCCTTTGTTAGATGGGAGAATAGGAAGTTTATAAGAGATATAAAGCTTCTTAAGAATTCTTTTATTAGTTGTCGGTTCTTTCATGTCGAAGAGACATTAATAATCTGGCAGATGCTATTGCCAAGAAAGTGAGAAGGGAGAAGTCGTCTATTGATTCTCTCAAAATGTTCTAAGTTATTTACAAACTTTTTTAGGCAGGCATATTGAGCGTCTATTGTTAATAAAATGCTCTCTTTTATCTAAAAAAATGTAGCATTACTCGCACAAAGAAGTGACACGTATTTTTTATACCTTTCACGTTGAAACTTGCAGGCTTGAACCATGGTCCATAGTTTATTATTAGCTGGCAGCAGTATAAGGACTTGTTTGAGGCAACAAGTTTGTCTCTATGCCTCTAGTGGTGTATGGTGTGTATCTACACTGTCACCGTTGGTATTTTTGAAAACAAACAAACATGACTTGTGTTGTGTTGTACAGTATTTGTTTTACGTTGCCCACCATCCCGTTTTGTGCCACACATTTTTTTTTTGTTTTGAAGAAACAATAAATTTATTAAAACTTAAACCAAAGTACAAAGTCCTTGAGACAGGACAAAGCCAACTCTTACATACATACTAAGTTACATTGAAACAAAACAAACCCACTCAAATCAAACAACCTAACTGAAAAGCAAACTAACTATCAGTAATAGGGCTACCTTCCATTGCAGTGACTTTATCCTTAATCAAATGATTAAGAATAGCTATTGGAGGAACTAAAACCCAAGACTGATTACAATTATTGGTGCGTGCAAACTTAGCTAAAACATCAGCTACCCCATTGCACTGCCTATGAACAAAACTAACACTAACTTGAGATAACCCTGCATACATACTAATACATTCCTTCATAAGATGTTGATCCTCCCATCTTATGTTCTCCTCTTTGGTATATTGAACAGCTTCTAAAACCGCTTTGTTATCACCTTCCACCTGAACTTGTGATAAACTTTTACCTTGAATCCATTTTAGAACCATTTGCAAAGCTAGCACTTCTGCTTTACCTACATCTCTAACCTGTCTTGTCTAGGCCATGGCTTCCATGAAGTCTCCTAAATAATTTCGAAACACAAGAGAAAAACGAGCAAAGTTAGAACCTGGAATAATTGAAACATCAAAATTAACTTTTATTCAAGCAATTATAGGAGGCTTCCAATAATTATGTAGATCAGTGACTATACTAGCTCTATTATGAGTTGGGATCCTATAATTATAATGAATGCATATATGATGCTCATTGCAGAAAGATAAAATCTGTGAAATGATAACTTCTGGTGGGAGAAACTTTTTTTCAAATAGCTGCATGTATCTACTTTTCCAGATAAACCACAATGTTATCCCTGCCAAATTTAAAAGATCTCTTCTTTTGTGGAGACCAAGTCGTAGTACATCCCAGGCGAATCCATTTCCCAATATCTCCATGATTTTAGCAAATGTGCCAAAAGATATTTTGAGATACCTGACCAAACATCAACCACATATGGACATTGAAGAAAAAGATGTGTTATTGTTTCAATTTCAGTTGAACACATAACACATTGAGTATATTCCATAGAAGCCATTCTTTGAAATTTTGCTCCCATAGGTAAGATATCTTTAAGAAGTTTCCATATAAAGATTTGACACTTATAAGGTATCCCTAAGTGTCAGATCATCAACCACATTTTCTGTTGTTTTTTTGAAACTATCTGTTTAGACTGTTGACACAAAATTGCCATATAAGTTTGAGTTAACCGTGAACTCACCACTCTTTGTAAGAGACCACCGCAACTTGTCACGATGTCTTTGGTTGTTGAGGTATAATAATAGTCTCAATATTCTTAATCCGCTCATTAGAGAAAACCGATGCAATTTATCCATCTTCCATATACTGTTCTCATGATCTACATAATCACTTACAGTTTCATCAACAACCTAAACACCCAATCACATCTCTCACTCCACGTCGAGAGTTGTGGTAACCTCCTCTCTTATTGGCCGGTCAACGGAACCCTCGCTTCTGGTTGGCTGAAAAACAAGTTAGCCCCCTTACATTTCGTGGCCGTTAATTTTTATGGGACCGTGTCGATCGGATGCTCCAGGCCTTCAGATTAGCCCTAAATAAAATGCCATACAAAAAAAACTGCGAATATCTTTCCTGACAAGGTCGAAGAATTTTCTTTTTTGGGAAAAAATCCGAGAAATTCCCTATAAAAAGAAAATCAACAAAAATAGGTTATTACGAGATTTTTTCATGGGAAATTAATGGAAAAGAAATTGATAGGGTGTAGAATACATCCTATTTATTATCTATTGGTTATGCTTTCTTTGCTATTTTTCTTGTGAATTATGTACTTTACGCGTGTTTTTGAGTTATTAGGTACTCTGGAGTCGCACGGAGGAAAAGAAGCGGAAATCATTCAAATTGAGTCAAAATGGTAAAATAGTCATTTCACAGGGCGAACACTATCGAGAGCCGACCCAAGGTTAAGGGGCAACTCTTTTGGAAGGAAGTGCTAAATACATCCAGAATTAATTAAGGGGCTGTCATTCAAGGTGACCCTTATCACTTATGAGTGGGTGTAATTATCGGGTGCACATATCTTGGGGTGTACTGATCCAACCCACCTCATAACCCTACATTGAGAGACAATTTCTCATTCACCTCATTTCTCTCCAAATTGAGAAAGAACAGTTAGAGAGCTGCTCTCGTGTGAAATTGAGAACCAGAGAAGATCGATGGAGAGTATTATCACGTTGAACAACACAGTAAAAGAGGAAGAAATTGATGGGTTCTGTGGATGAACCAGATCGAGAAGAGTTAGGTTTTTTAATCTTGAATCTTCAACTAAGAAATCAGAGATCGGTTAGGGTTTGGTGCGGAACAATCTGTTTGAAGAACAAGATGTTCATAGATCAAATTGAGGAGAAATCGGCAAGACCTGATGCTGCAATCAATAGAGAAGTTATGGTTTGCTGTCTCTGAAAACCAGATGAAGATGGTTTGAATCTGCTGCTTCCAAGGTGATTGTCATGGGTACGAGAATGGGTTCGACTTTCTGGTGCTATTGGTGGCCGCTGGTTGAAATCGAGAAGCAGTTATGAAGAAATAAAGAAAATGGGTTCTGGTGGCTAATTGTTGTGAATTGAAGAGAGGGTTGTTTGAGTTCAAAGAATTTGACAGAGATGATAGAAGAGAAATAAAAGAGCTTCAACGGGTATTTGCGGTTGTATGGCCATTGCACTGAGTTGGGTATTGCTTAAATTGATGATACGGAAGAACAAAGATTCAAACACGAGAGGGAAGAATTAAGCTCATTCTTGAGTGTTATGACATACTGAGGGGAAAGAGGAGGACATGGTGGATGATTGCGGGTGAATGATGGTGGTCTCAATTTGCTGTTGATGAAGGTTGTTACTGCAAATTTAGTTACACTAGATGAATGTTAGGATTCTTAACAGGTAAAGAAAAGAACTTGGCATGAGAAGCCCTATAAATAAACGAAACTCGGCCGAATTTCTGTTCCGGCGAGTCAACTCGTTATTAGCCGATGAGCCGATCCAACTCAGCTAATAAGACCATTCATCCAACTAGGCAGCTGACTCGTTGCTGACTCAGTGGCTAACTCTCTCTTCTCTTGACCTGTTGACTAACTGAAGACCTTCAGTCTTACAGTTAACTTTAACAGAATCTGGACGGAATATTCCGTCACCGAAACAGAACTTTCAGGTGGCCGGTGGCGATATTTCCGTCCGATTTTCGGCAACTCCAAGGACTTTTCCGGCTACCCAATATGTGCAGAATTTTGTGAAGAGTATTCTAGACTCATGGGTGTGAAGACTTGGGTTTGGAATTGGATGGAGAATTTGGTTCAAATTTGGAAAGAGAAGATGGAAGATTTGAGAAAGACTTGAACTTGGAAATTGAATTACTATGGAATAAGGATTCTATTCCTTGGAAGATTTGGAGAGCATTGAAGCCTATAAATAGAGAAGTTCTCTATACACTTTGACACACCTCTCTACACACACAATACTTGTGTTTTTGCTTGCTTTTCAAAATTCTTCTTTTAATTATTTGTGTGAACTTGAAAAATTCTCCTTTTAATTATTTGTGTGAATTTCAAAAACATGAGTAGATAATTTTATTATTGATTGAGGATGAATTCCTAGTTCTTAACATATGATTTGAGTTTTGTTTTCAATTCTATCTTGAAGTTTTTCACATGATTATCGTTTGTTTTTACTAATAGGAATGTTTATACATTCATGGTTGATTGATAGATTATTTAGAGTGCACGCTAAATTGATTTGTTAATTGATCTAAAGCTAGTGAAAGTTAGGGGATAAGTAATCGTTTCTTGACTCTTTACATAAGTAGCAAACACGAGACCTTGCGGAGGGATTAGTTGAGCAATTGTGTGTGAAAACAACGTTAGCAAGTAGACCTTGATCTAAGAGTCTAACTACTAATATCAACCTAATAAGTTCATAAATCTTAATGCGTTTATTTAAATTACATCTTGAGTGATCTACTACTAGGTGGTTTGGTAAATAGAATCCGGTGAGTGAGAACTTGGTGATATCCGGTGATCTGAGGATTTAGGGGGTTTAGCACTGATCCAGCTGCTTTACCTACGGTTGGTGATAATCTGTGACTAATAAAAAGAGGAAAAGAACATAACTTGAATCATTGTTTTTGCAACGAAGAAGGATTCCTTGATCTTGTCTCTCTTATTCTCTTATTGTTTTTCTTAATTGGAGTTCGTTCCCACGAGGAGCAAGAGTTTTTAGTTGTTTTATAATGTCACAAAGGGGGGCTTGTTGTATAAAACAAAAAAAATAAACAAAGCAATTCAAAATAAAGTTGAAATCAATAAGAGAGACAAGACCAAGGAATCCTTCTTCGTTGCAAAACAATGAATCAAGTTATGTTCTTTATCCACATGTTATTAGTCACATATTATCACCAACCTTTGGTAAAGCAGCTAGATCAGTGCTAAACCCCTAAATCCCTTGTATCACCGGATACGGAAGTTCTCGACTACCGGATTCTATTTACCAAACCACCTAGTAGTAGATAACTCAAGATGTAATTTTAAATAAACGCATTAAGATTTATGAATTTATTAGGTTGATATTAGTAGTTAGACTCTTAGATCAAGGTCTACTTGCTAACGTTGTTTTCACACACAATTGCTCCACGGAATCCCTCTGCAAGGTCTCGTGTTCGCTACTTGTGTAAAGAGTCAAGAAACGATTACTTATCCCATAACTTTCACTAGCTTTAGATCAAATTAACAAATCAATTTAGCGTGCACTCTAAACAATCTATCAATCAACCATGAATGTATAAACATTCCTATTAGTAAAAACAAACGATAATCATGTGAAAAACTTCAAGATAGAATTGAAAACAAAACTCAAATCATATGTTAAAAACTAGGAATTCATCCTCAATCAATAAAATTAGCTACTCATGCTAAGGAGTTCACACAAAGAATAAAGAAAAGAAAGGTGTTGTGTGTTAAAGGTGTGTCCAAGTGTATCAAAGTGTGTAGAGAACTTCTCTATTTATAGGCTTCAATGCTCTCCAAATCTTCCAAGGAATAAAATCCTCATTCCATAAGGGTGTTTCCTTTATATACCCCAAGAAACACTAACGGTACCCCATTCGTTGGTTATTTCAGTTATATTTCTGTTAATTTAAAAATCATGAATTTTTTTTGAAATAATTGATACCGATACCCCTCTGTAAAACCGTTAACAAACCATAGATCTTTATATATTCGTCAGTTGATTATATGACAAACTACTAAAATACGAAAATAGTTACATGATCATCGAAGATTGCGATGGAAAAAACTACTTTCATTAATTAAGCCTCATTCGGGTTGAGGATGTTTGAAATACAAAGAGGTGTGAACTCGTCCCACAGACAATTTACATTGCTCTGTCTAGCAAATTGGCATAAAGCATCTGCTAAGTGCTTGACATTTTTTGGAACAACTTTGAACTGAGTGGCCAGAAATTGGGTTTTTGCTTCTGTGATGGCCACAATAGTTGATTTTTTTTTTTTTTTTTGGTACACAGATCTAATACTCCACAGAATGTCTCTTACGTCTCCAATTATTCCATTGGTAATGTTGACAACAGCACCCTCAATTATTACCATCTCCAAGTGCAGATTTTTGGCAAGCATGATTCCCATATTACAAGCCATAGCTTCTGTCAACAAAGGAGATTTGCAATCGAAGTGACAGTTTGGGAGCCCCAAGAATTTTCCATTTTCATCTTTCGCAGTGGCACTAGCAGCTCCATTATTTGAGATAAAGGCAGCATCAACATTAATTTCACATGTTGGAGGATTCACCCAATCTTGTTATACTTGACAGTTTAAATCCGATTTAGCTTTTCTAATGCAGCTGTGTAAGCAGAGAATCTCCCATTCGAGAACACCAACTCAATCCTCATTTTTAATCAATTCCCTAGAACGCAAACCCAAAGTGAACTTGTTACCATATGGAAAATACATCCATTTGGTAACAGTTGATCTTGGCTCCATGTATGTAGACCCTTGATTGAAGTCTATAATTGAATTATTGTACAGACTCTTTGGCGTTGGACTAATAGATGTAAGATTTTTTATTAAGGTTAACTTGTATACCCGTATACACGTTAAGGTTTACTAAAACAATAATTTTTTGCATTGGAAACATGATTTGTTTGTTTTATTGCATTGAAAACAATAATTCTTTGCATTGGGAACAAGATTTGTTGTTTTTAGTGCAAGAAAAACCAGTTTCTAGTAGAATAAGACAAAAAAACACAATTTCCAAAGAAATAAAATAATTCTTAATTAAACCTTAACGTGTATACGGGTATACAAGTTAACAAATTCCTTCTTGCAAAAGGTACAATTTGAGTCAAAAGTAGATTTGACATTCAGTGTTTTAATGCATACGGGGGGTTTAATCGATCAACTAGTCTATGACAACATAAAAAGGGTTTCGTCAATAACAACATAAAAGGGTTTTTGTGATGGAATCAGAATTTTAGATGTTGATAGGGCTTTAGTGAAGTTAGATTTGGTGTGGTTAATGATGTATCTCTTGGAAATTCTCCGGCGCATTTAAGAAGATGGTAAATAAAAAGTTTAATGTGTTTTTGTTGATACCTATAATATATCGGGGTACAGAAAATAAATGTTTTGATGGGTAGGAAGATTGGTTGAGAGGGTACATAGATAAAGGGGTATCACTAGTATTTCTTGGGGGAATATAAAGGAACACCCTTCCATAATAACACCACTTTCCCAATTTGAGCCTAATTCCAATTTCAAGTTCAATTCTCCAAAGCCTCCAAATTTTCATCCAATTCTCAAATCTAAGTCTTCACACCCATGAGAGAAACTCACACATAATTCTGCAATTTTGGTCCGCCAAAAAATTACTGTGATCACCGGAATCCTGCGTAAAACGACATCGATAGTGTCTCGCGATCACCCGAGATTCTTCTTCGTGACAACGGAATATTCTGTCACGATCTTTGTCGAGTTAACGGTCAAGACGGTCAAACCGGTAGTCAAGAGGTCAAGGGGAAGGAGAGTCGGTGAGTCGATCACCCGATCGGTTGTCAAACTCGTTCTTGCGGGATGACTCTACCGAGTTGCAGTAATGGGATCGGTTATCGGACTCGTCTGGAACGGTCATCGCGGGCACCGAGTTAACTCGTCTGAGAGAAAATCCGGATAGAGTTCCGATTGTTTATAGGACATTCCCGGCCATTTTCAGGCCTCATTTTTTTGTCTTCTCCTGTTAAGAATCCTAACATAATCTACAGTGTTCAACAGCTTCACTTCATAACTCATTCCTTTGTTGTTCCTTAGCTCAATCGACTGCTGGAAGCATCAACACCTCGACCACCACAAACCCATTTGATTTCGAATCAGAATAATCTCAAACTTCAATTGAATCAGTAATAACTCATCTTCTTTCTTGTTGGCTTCACAAATCATCAATCACCCACAAATTCAAGCCACATTCCGTCCTACAGAGACCACCAACAACATTTCCAGTGAACACCCAACTTCGTAATTCAATTTCTCCAACATCAGGTTCATCTTCTCCCTGTCATCTCCATAGCTTCTGTTCTTCAATTGACGGAATAAGAAAACCAATACCCATCTTAGCAATAGCACCACCTTCATCAGTTACATAACCCATCTCCGATTAACTTCCTTTTTCTCACTGAGTTCTTGATCTCTCACAAACCATCTCTGATTTTTCAGCTGAAACTTCGAACCCTAATTTCTTCCTATGAAGTTCATACTTCATCATTTTTTTTCTCGATCTCTAACATCTCTTTCATGACAGCGCCATCTCACAGAACCAGATCCCATCAAAATCATCATTTCTCAATTTTCTGCCCATTTATCTTCAAATCTCTCGGTCAAACAGCATCAGCTGCTGCCTTGAATTTAAGTTGCGCCTCCATTTCTCTTTCTTTACTTCTTTCATTTCAGGTGTGAATGATTGAGAGAACTCAATTTTAGGTTAGAAAAACTGGATCCGGACCTGGGCACTAATATGGGCCAGCCGATAACATCCCAAGCTAGCTTACATAGGTGCCTTGAGTACCTAAACGGATGCCTTTAACATTTGAATGGGTTTCCCCTTATCCTTAGTTGAGCTTTCTTTAGTGCTCCTCCAAAAGAGTTGCCCCTTAACCATGACTTGGCTCCTGATAGTGTCCTCCCATGAAATGACAATTTAGCCCTTTTTGCTCAAATTGGATGATTTCTTCTTCTTTTTCTCCGTATGACTCCAGAGTACCTAATAACTCAAAAACACGCGTAAAGTACATAATTTACAAGAAAAAATAGCAAAGAAAGCATAAATTCTATATAGTAAATACGGTGTATTCTACACCTATCAAATTCCCCCACACTTAGACTTTGCTAGTCCTCGAGCAAATCAAACTAAAACTTACAACTTCAAAGCGTTCCAGCGTCCCAAGCATCCAAAGAGCTATGAGGACATAGAGTTTCTGCATGCTAGTAATAAGAAGTTAGAAATACTAAAGAACATATTCTCATTCTTATATGTTGAGTGATAAATAACCACACCATAATGAGAGAACGAGTGTTTGAGAAACAATCAATAAGCATTTCGCCTCGACTTCCGCGCTCTCACCAAAAAGGATTTTATGATAATTGCACTCAAAAGATGTACTTTTATGGTTCTCACATGTGTGTGCGGTAGGAATGAAGAGAGAAATCCCTGAACACGTTGAATGGTGGGAAGGACAACTTCCGAAATATTTTTAAAACCCACATCTTTTAACATTTTGAAAAAACCATTTTTCTGACAATCTCTAAGAAAGGAAATCAACCACTATTATCGAGGATGAGATTACTTACTCACCTTCACATCCGATCGCCAATTATGATAACACCACTCTCACGGCATCCAATAGAAACGTCTTCCGCTCCTCGTCTTTATCTTCTTGATCTTCGTCTTCGGCTTCAACTATTGATGATAAATTCTTGAATTTCGTAGATCCTTGACAATTTGTAACCTTTTTACCTTAAATCCTTGTCGCTTGAAACTTCTTTATATATTTTTCCTTCCCCACGGCTTATTAAATAAAGCAATGATAAATTTTTCTCTTGTCTTTTTTTTTTCAAATTTTTTTTTTTTCAATTTTTTTTTTCAATGTCCGAATGTATTTCCCTAACACTTCCAAGTTCAATTATGTCGGTCATAATTCTCTATGTAAACATACCTAGAAGTATGCTAGTGACTCTAAAATCTCTAAAAGTTGGAGGTTTTATGCATTTTTTTTTTTGTTTAAATACATGCTTAACCATTCCCCCACACTTAAACCTTACATTGTCCTCAATGTAATTGAATCGTCCTAGTAAAGTCAAGGTGGGAAATTTTAACATGATATGGAACAAGAAAAATAAATAACAAAAAGCAAAAAATAAGAAATACAAAACCTATGGGTTGCCTCCCATTTAGTGCTTGTTTTAAAGTCGACTAGCTCTTGCAAGATTCATTCCCCATATACTAACAATTGGAAAATTTGGGGATCCACCCATAATACCTGTTTTGCAAACAATAACTCCATACAAATGTTAGCACAAGAAAACAATAGTGAAATTATCGCTCGATAGAAATTTCCCCCACACTTATTCTTGTCCACACTCGGAAGGGTATAAAGAACATAAAATTTGGGACTTCCATGTATTCCTCTTGGCAAACCTGCATAGTGTTAGTATCAAGTGTTTCTAATGGTGGATATTTAGAAACAAAATCATCCAAAAATACTTTCGAAGCACATACATTCAAACCAATAATAGGTAAAGGAGAAGAATCAATATGCAAAGGGTTAGAAAAACCTTGCATAATCTCTTGTTTTACGGAATCCTCTTCATCCTTAGAGAATTCATATGAATTATTTACCTCTTGTATATCGTGGTCCTCTATCAAATCTTGCAACCATTCGTCGTTATTTTCTACCTTAACCAAAGTCTTGGCACCATTATAGTCATTGGCAAGTTCAATTGGGTCTTCCACAAAATCAATCAATTTGGTTTCATCCTCTAGTATCATCTCTTCAACATTCACATCATCGGAATCGGGCCATTCACTAAAATGATTTTCATCGGTATAGATTGTAAGATTTTTTACGGGTGTTACACCGTTTATAACAATAGGTAAGTCACACCCAATCTCCTCCTTTTGAATAGGCGAAGGATCGTTATTATGATCCGGAGTTGGAATAACTTCCTCATTGTTGCAACGCTCATACACTTCCCGGGACTCATATCTTTCCCTAAGGAATTTTTTCCAAGCACTAAATGCATCATCTTCAAGCTCTACCTTTTGAATGGGAGCTTGATCATTATTAAGTCAAGGCTCGAGTAAACTACACTAGCGTCTTTAAAAGTCTCCAAAGGTTGGTCCTTTTTAACACAATCATCTTCATTTTCAGACTCACCATAATAAGAATCTTCATCGGTTTCATAACCTTTATCCCGACGTCGTTTAAGTTCCATATGAATAGTCCTACTAATTTACTCGACAAGCTCTTCCGAGTCTCCATCATCTTCCAATTTGTATAATTTCTGTGAAAGTTTCTTGACATTCACACGCTTACCACCGTTGATAGAGTTTCTAGATCGTATCTCCTCTTTTGGAAAAAGTGAAGGAAAAACACGATGAAGAGGAGTATATTCGAATTCTCTCGTCTCGCACATTACTAGAAAACAAATTGTTAGATGCATAACTATCCTTCCATCCATGTGATTGTCCACTTACATACCCGTCATAAGGTTGTTGATATGTATGAGAATATTCATAAGGTTACGAGGAAATTTATCATAGCCAAAATATTGGCTTTGATTGTATCCTAAGGATGGTTGGAAGTTGTCATAATGTTGAGGTTGAAAACCGTATTGATTGTTGTAATATGCTTGCTCTTGTCCACCATACATGGAAAACCGGTAAGATTTTGAAATAAGATTCTCAAAAACTAAGTTAGATACGATATAGAATCTAACAAAGCAAAAGGAAAATAAAAACAACTAAAATCGTCCGTTGCTCCCTGGCAGCGACGCCAAAATTTGATGCGTGTCGTAACCACAACAAATTAATCAATATTTTTCCACTTAATTAACAAGTAATATAGTGTAGTCAAGTTCGTTCCCACGAGATGAAGATTTGGAATGAGAAGATGGAAGATTTGAGAAAGACTTGAACTTGGAAATTGAATTATTATGGAATGAGGATTCTATTCCTTGGAAGATTTGGAGAGCATTGAAGCCTAGAAATAGAGAAGTTCTCTATACACTTTGACACACCTCTCTACACACACAATACTTGTGTTTTTTCTTGCTTTTCAAAATTCTTCTTTTAATTATTTGTGTGAACTTGAAAAATTCTCCTTTTAATTATTTGTGTGAATTTCAAAAACATGAGTAGCTAATTTTCTTATTGATTGAGGATGAATTCCTAGTTCTTAACATATGATTTGAGTTTTGTTTTCAATTCTATCTTGAAGTTTTTCACATGATTATCGTTTATTTTTACTAATAGGAATGTTTATACATTCATGGTTGATTGATAGATTGTTTAGAGTGCACGCAAAATTGATTTGTTAATTGATCTAAAGCTAGTGAAAGTTAGGGGATAAGTAATCGTTTCTTGACTCTTTACATAAGTAGAAAACACGAGACCTTGCGGAGGGATTCCGTGGAGCAATTGTGTGTGAAAACAACGTTAGCAAGTAGACCTTGATCTAAGAGTCTAACTACTAATATCAACCTAATAAGTTCATAAATCTTAATGCGTTTATTTAAATTACATCTTGAGTGATCTACTACTAGGTGGTTTGGTAAATAGAATCCGGTGAGTCGAGAACTTCCGTGTCCGTGATACAAGGATTTAGGGGTTTAGCACTGATCTAGATGCTTTACCTATGGTTGGTGATAATCTGTGACTAATAAAAAGTGGAAAAGAACATAACTTGATTCATTGTTTTGAAACGAAGAACGATTCCTTGATCTTTTCTCTCTTATTGATTTCAACTTTATCTTTTAATTGCTTTGTTTACTTTCTTTTGCTTTACACCCCCCTTTTGTGACAATTTTTACAACTAAAAATCTCTTGCTCCTCGTGGGAACGAACTTGACTACACTATATTACTTGTTAATTAGGTGGAAAAATATTAATTAATTTGTTGTGATTACGACACTCATCAAATTTTGGCGCCGTTGCCGGGGAGCAGCGGACGATTTTAGTTGTTTTTATTTTTATTTTTGCTTTGTTAGATTCTATATCGTATCTAACTTAGTTTTCGAGAATCTTGTTTCAGGTGCTATATCTTTGGTGAATGCTTAAAGAGGGCAGACCGAGTCCAATACGTCTTCGATCCCGGCACTCAACTAAAGGATTTCATTCGAGCGGTTAACACTCCGCTTCCTCCTTCTTTATCAAGTGAGTTCACAGATTCGACATAGAAGAAGAAGCAATGACTGATCGTACACTCAAGGACATAGCTTCTCACAGACTCGATGCACAACAATGGTGTATCTAAACTGACTCAACCTTCGAGATCAAGCCGGGGTTGATTAGAGAGTTACCAAAGTTTCATGGCATGATGAATGAAGATCCAAACAAACATCTTATGGACTTCTATACCGGTCATGGCCATGCTTCCACCGGAGACTAATGAGGATGGAGCAATGTTGAAAGCTTTCCCGTTCTCTTTGGCGGGCAATCTTTGAATGGTTGTATTATTTGCCTTAGGAAGTATCACAACATGGAATAGGATGAAGAAACTCTTTCTCGAGAGATATTTTCCCGCATCAAAAGCTACTCAAATTCGCAAGGAGATTTGTGGGTTAAAGCAACACGTGGGAGAGTCGTTGTATGAATGTTGGGAGCGATACAAGAGATTGGTGGCAAGCTGTCCACATCATCAATTCATTGACGTTATGATACTCCAATACTTTTACAAAGCTCTCCAACCAAGTGATAGATCTCTTCTTGACGCCGCGGGTGGTGGTGCATTAGTGAACAAGACAGTGACCCAAGCTCTGAGTTGATTGAAAGTATGGCTGCAAACTCGTAATAATTTTATACAAGAGGTGAACCGATGATTAGGTCGGTGCATGAAGTTAGTAATTTATCATCACATCTTGATCAAAGGATGGGTAACATAGAGAGGGTAATGCAACGATTGGCCGCGGTTATTATTCCGGATGATGAGACCGAACAAGTAAGTGCTTTATATCCAAATCAAAGGCCAAGGTAAGATCCATACTCGAATACTTACAATCCCGGTTGGAAGGATCATCCTAACTTTAGTTATGCAAACAAGCAAGCGAAGGCTCCTAATCCATATGCGCAACAAGGCGGTTTCCAACAATCACGCTTCCAACCTCAACAACAATTCCAACCACAACAAGTCAAGGAGAAAGATTCTTCAATTGATGACAAGCTCAATGCATTGATGCAAGGTATTCAAGGTATCACCACTTTGGTTCAACAACAACAACAAAAGACCGATTCGGCAATAAAGGATTTGGAAATTCAAGTGGGGCAATTGGCGACCGATGTGAACCTATTGAAAGCTCAAGCGTCCACAAAGATTCCTTCACAACCATTTGTTAATCCAAGAGAGAGCGTTAATGCGATTACTTTGAGGAGTGGGAAACAAGTGGAGCATCCAAATCAACAAGATGAGGTGTATGAAGACAAAGAGGAAACCACACCAAAGGAGAATTCCAAGGATACGGTTCCTACTTTCACAACTCCACCCCCGTTTCCTAGCCGATTTGCTAAGTCAAAGAAAGAATTAGAATACATGGATATTTGGGACATCCTTAAGAAAGTACAAGTCAATATTCCACTCATTGAAGCTATTCGTCAAATTCCTCGTTGTGCAAAGTTCTTAAATGAGTTGTGCATGAAAAAGAAAAGGTTAAAAGGAATGAAGTCATGAGTGTGGGGGAGAATGCTTGGCGTTCATTCTCAAGAAACTCCCACCAAAATTAAAGGACCTCGTAGTTTCAATATACCTTGCACAATTGGTAAAACAAGGTTTACTCGACCTTTGCTAGATTTGGGAGCATCGGTTAATGTTATGCCTTCCTCGATTTATGATTCTTTGAATCTTGGTCCTCTTAAAGAGATTTGGGGTAGTTCTTGAACTTGCTAACCGATCTTATGTTTACCCGAAAGGGATTGTTGAGAATGTTTTGGTGTGGGTTAATGAGCTTGTATTTAGGCCGATTTCTATGTCTTAGACATGAATGATGAGAACTCTTCCAAGTATACACCTTTGCTATTGGGTAGACCATTCTTAAGCACCAACATGGAACAAAGATTGATGTCCAAAATGGCACCTTGACTATGGAGTTTGATGGAGCACTCATCCACTTCAATATCTTCGAGACAATGAGGTACCCTAGTGATGTGAAGTCATGTTTTCCCGTGAAAGAGATTGATGTGGGCTAATGAACCTTGCAAGAGCTAAGTCGGGCAGTCGACTTTAAAACAAGCGCTTAATGGGAGGCAACCCATAGGTTTTGTATTTCTTATCCTTTTGCTTTTTATTTTTGTTTATTTTTCTTGTTACATATCATGTTAAAATTTCCCACCTTGACTTTACTAGGACGATTCAATTACATTGAGGACAATGTAAGGTTTAAGTGTGGGGGAGTGGTTAAGCATGTATTTAAAAAAAAAATTACTTAAAACCTCCAACATGTAGAGATTTTAGAGTCACTAGCATACTTCTAGGTATGTTTCTGACCGACATAATTGAACTTGGAAGTGTTAGGGAACAACATTCGGATTTCTTACTTGTTAGAGTGTTAAATAATGGATTTAATCATGCCGGGTGATGCAAATTAGAGCGGGAGAAATGCATTATTAGAGTTGCTGATCAATCATTAGTGGAGACTACCCGTTTTATATCATGTGAGGCACCGACCAAATTTTCTTTGTAGCAGGACTAAAGAGCTTTCTTTTGAGTGTGTGTCACCGCACGTTAATTCGGGTAGAATGGTGAGCTACCCAACCTCCCACCAATAGAGGCACTACTCTTTGATCTCTTGAGTGCTAATTTTGTCAATCATAAGGGTGACGTCTATAAATGAAAGCCTCCTTCTTGTAGTTCGATTTGCAGTTAGCACCATTCTCTCCACAACAACGGGTCCATAGAAACAACATCATCATCAACAAGGAGCGACATCAAAATCTACAAGGAAAGTTGGAGAAGTTCAAGGTTTACAAGCAACGAACGAGAAAAAGAGCAAATTTCATATTCAAGTAAAGCAACATACAAAGAGCAGATTTTACATAGATGTTGAGGACTTAGAATAAAATGAGCATAATTCTATATCCAAGTATGAAGACTTATTTACAAGAGCGAAGAAAATCAAAAAGGTGAGAATTGTTGAAATTTATGATTTCGAGACGATACAAGTTGTGAAGAATCAAGCGGTAAAATACTTCTCCCACGGCCACGGTTTGTTTTTCACTTTGTTTTGTATTTTATTTCTCTTTTCTTCATAAAAATAAAATAATAATAATAATAATAATAATAATAAAGAGAAAAGAAAAGAAAGAAAAATTGAAAAAAAAAAATGATGAGACAAGAGAAAAATTTATCATTGTTTTTATTTTTATTTAACTAGGGTATGACCCGTGCCGTAACGGCACGAGCTTTTATTTGTTCTCTGCAACTGCCCAACGATATATTCTCACTTTTCACCGTATAAGTAGTTTGTTTTAGAAGCCTATTATAGAGGCTTCAAGTGTTTGGATTTCAGCGTTCATATACATTTAAATATCCAAATTTATATAGGAGGGTCCTAATCTATAATAAAAATACAAAAGTATCCTTTGATAACTACCTAATTACTCTTCAATAACTAACCTAAATATAATTAAAAATAGAAAGCTACACCAAATCCGATACGAATCGCATATCCCCCTTCTTCTTCTTCTTCTCTTTTTCTTCTATGTCGCCACTTCTTCCTACTCTTTCTTCTTCAACGGCCCGATTAACATCGATTTTTAGCCAGTTTTGACATAAATTTGCTAAGAACCAAAAAGCTCCGTCATTTTTTCTTTGCTTTTGATTGCATGAATTGGTTATATTTGATCATATTAAAGTTTTAAAATTGGTTTATGAACTGTCTAGGGTTAGGAAATCATTGTTTCCAAATAGTAAACGATATCTTCGGGTGGGAAAATTTGTACTCCCAACCGTTTATAATGTCCTAACCGTATGTTCCAATTTTTAAAAGAAAGATTCAAATTTTTCCAATCGTAATTGGTTCACCTACACAATTTTCTCAACCGTATAGTGTGTTTACGGCCAGGAAACCTAACCGTACGTTCAATTTTCAAAAATAAATAAATTTGTTTACCTATTTTTTTAACCTTAATTCACCAGGCATCTCTACCATATGGTACATTGTTACTGCATACTACCACAAAAACTAACGCACACACTTCGATACTGGCACTCCATTGCCAAAGCCACTATATGTTCAATAACATGCTACAGGGGTTTCTGTGCATCAATATTCCCCTGGGTAAATGAAAGAAAAACTCTTCCATGTTCATCAAAAATTTTACAGTGACTAAGAAATTTCCCGAGTCTTCTATTTATTTCTCAAAGTCCTAATGAATTATTTTATCGATCAAAAGCATTTTTTTTATAAGCCAAACTTGAAACAGATGGAATGTAATATTTTGCTATGCATCTGAGCCGATTCAAGTTCAAGTTCTTGACATCACTTGCTAACATCTTATGATGCACAATGATATCAAAGAAAATTCAATGGGGAGTAATCCTAACAAAAAAAAAATGAATCGGTCCAAAAAAAATGAAAAAAAGAAACCTACTACATGAGTACACAGTGCAATAAAATTTGAAGATTTAAATCATTACTACATACACTTATTGTTTGTATCCTGGTTGTTTTGTTTGTATTAGGATATGTGAACTCACATTTTTAAAAATCACGTTCAATAGTATTAATATCTTCACTTCGTTGATACCATTTGAGACGTATATGAGCCTGAAACATAGATAACTCCTGGGTGGCAGTGGGTGTGATGGGAATCAACCGAGCCTCTAGTTTCGAAATGGTTTATCCGCATCTTTGTATTCCATGCTCTTATTTTATCAGGTCGAACAAAACTCAAGTGCCTTCAAAAAAGTCCATATTAGTTATACATCCAACGAACCCACCTGCGTGCAAAATGAACAAATCTTGCATGATAGAAGCACAAAAGCTCATCATAAAGTGTCCATTGGCAAATCCTGCAAAAAACATCCACCAAAAGATTGGTGTTGTACTGATTTTTCATCCATTGAAAACACATAAATTTCAAATACACGCGAACACTTGATGCTTACGTTCAACTTCTCACTCATTGAACAGTCACTTGGATCAGATAACGTCCCATTGAAAAAATTTCTTGAAGAAACTCACTGCATGTTTGCAACAGCCGACTATGAGTGTATACTCCTAAATAGAAGACCTAGCTTAGTCTATCGCACTTGGAGCCACCACAATCAATACTCCAAATACTGTCGATTATGCACCCATACACAAATACATTAGTCCAAGTTGATAAAATAGCTCTAGGATGTAATATTAACTACTAACAATTTTTAGAGAAAGAAAAATGGGTTGCCTGCTCATGTCGAAGATTTTTCCTTACAAATTCAAAGTCTTGAGTTAGGAACGAAGTCAAATGCAAAACCATCTAGAAGTCAATTTGGATTTTTGTAACTGTTGGGTGCCGAACTATCCACCTAGCTAAGTCTATCGCACTTGGAGCCACCAGCCCACCACCACCAATACTCTAAATACTGTCAATTATGCTCTCATACACAAATACGTTAGTGCAAGTTGATAAAGTAGCTTTAGGCCACAATATTAACTACTTAAGAAATACTAACACATTCTATACCACAATAAATGTACTTTTACTTTACGACTTGATAAGACAAAGAAAGCACACAGAAACCATAGCGCATTACACAGTTGCACTTTTCCTCCATAAAAGCTCCACTTAATAAAGTTAACCAAAATATACACTCTAAAACCGATGAATTTTTGAGATATTAAACTCTTAAAACAAACACTCATGCAATAACACAAATATTTCCGACCAACATCAAGCGTTAGTCCATGATAAACGGTAATAGAAGTGCAAAAATTCTACACAATGCCTTTGGAGTACAGAAACGGCAAAGACGGATTTTGGTTACATGGAAAATTACGTTCACCAAAGAATTTAAGGATTGAACCCTGAACTCATGCAATACACACAAATGTTGCCGACCAACATAAGCTGTTAGTCCATAATAAATGGTAATAGAAGTGCTCAAATTCTACAGAATGCCTTCGGGTACGAGTAAATGGGAAAGACACATTTTGGTTACACGGCAAATTACGCTCACCAAAGAATTTTAGGATTGAAAAAAGTCGTTGTGATAGTAAGAAGATTAAGAATTAAAATGATTCCCTTAATCAGGATCTCAGATGTTAGCAACACATAAGCTATAAGAAGAAGAAAAAAAAGCATCCGTATTATATTAAACATTGCATATATGCCTCAAGTCTTCCGGGGCAATCACTTACTGCAATAGCCACCTCGCATGACCCAAACATTGTGAACATGAACCCACTAATACACATCATGATTAAATGGGTATCAATACGTTCCACTTGGAGTTCCCATAAGTGGTTATCATTAGAGCTCACTGGATTGTTATGTAATAAACCAAAAAAAAAAAATCAAAACAACCATTATGACCATATATTTGTTTGCATACAACAGATAACGATTTAGGGACTTTCTATCACAAAAGTAGCAAAGTATAACTAAACCAAAGAAATGGCAAAATAATAAACCATACCACAATCCAGACATCCTACGATGAAAGATTGTCGAACTCGTTTCAGAGAAAATGGGGTTTAACAAATTGGGAGAAAGACATGAGAACCTTAATTTGAGATGGCCTAATTTCATATAAAACCAAAATGAGATAGAGATTCATACCCAGGATTCAATTAAAAGAAGAAGAAATGACGACTTAAGTTATAACGTGGAACAGAAAAATGAAAAATAAGAAGAAACGATAGCTTCAAATTCATCTCTCCGTAACGCTGTGATAAATTGTCATCAATTTTAGGTCCAATTGTAACTGATGCCATCCTAAATTTTGCATTGGAATTTTAACCGGTATGTTTCGCATTAATGGCATTCAATTATTCCTCTATCTTATCTTGAGAATCGAATTCGAGTAAAAAACGTAAGAACGAAGGCAATATGTCAGCCGAACGGTTTTCTTTTTAGGGCTTGCCACGCGTAGTTATGTTTTTGGCGGGGTAAGAGACAAAAAAGCGCAAATTTTGGAAAATAAATCCCGACCCTCCTTTATCTACCCAAAATGTAGATATCCGTCCAAATGAAAAAACACCATTGTCCCAAAATGTAGAATCACAAACCACAATAATCGCTTTCGATCCGGACCGTCCTTTATGTGTCCAAATTGTAGAGAGCCGTCGATGTAGTAAAACACCGTTGTCCCTTATAATATAGATAAGCCGTGGGGAAGGAAAATCTATAAGGAAGTTTCAAGCGACAAGGATTTAAGGTAAAAAGAGTTACAAATTGTCAAGGATCTACAAAATTCAAGAGTTTATCATCAATAGTTGAAGCCGAAGAAGATAAAGACGAGGAGCGGAAGACGTTTCTATTGGATGTCGTGAGAGTGGTGTTATCATAATTGGCGATCGGATGTGAAGGTGAGTAAGTAATCTCATCTTCGATAATAGTGGTTGATTTCCTTTCTTAGAGATCGTCGGAAAAATGGTTTTTCAAAATGTTAAAAGATGTGGGTTTTTAAAAAATATTTCGGAAGTTGTCCTTCCCACCATTCAACGTGTGTAGTATTTCTCTCTTCATTCCTACCTGCACACATGTGAGACCCATAAAAAGCCGTCTTTTTGAGTGCAATTATCATAAAATCCTTTTTGGTGAGGCGAAGTCGGTAAATGCTTATTGATCGTTTCTCAAACACGCGTTCTCTCATTATGGTGTGGTTATTTCTCACTCAACATTTAAGAATGAGAATATGTTCTTTAGTATTTCTAACTTCTTATTACTAGCATGCAGAAACTTTGTGTCCTCATAGCTCTTTGGATGCTTGGAACGTTGGAACGCTTTGAAGTTGTAAGTTTTAGTTTGATTTGCTCGAGGACTAGCAAAGTCTAAGTGTGGGGGAATTTGATAGGGTGTAGAATACATCCTATTTATTATCTATTGGTTATGCTTTCTTTGCTATTTTTCTTGTGAATTATGTACTTTACGCGTGTTTTTGAGTTATTAGGTACTCTGGAGTCGCGCGGAGGAAAAGAAGCGGAAATCATTCAAATTGAGTCAAAATGGTGAAATAGTCATTTCACAGGGCGAACACTATTGAGATCCGACCCAAGGTTAAGGGGCAACTCTTTTGGAAGGAAGTGCTAAATAAATCCAGAATTAATTAAGGGGCTGTCATTCAAGGTGACCCTTATCACTTATGAGCGGGTGTAATTATCGGGTGCATATATCTTGGGGTGTACTGATCCAACCCACCTCATAACCTTACATTGAGAGACAATTTCTCTCATTCACCTCATTTCTCTGAAATTGAGAAAGAACAGCGCAGAGGCTGCTATTGCCGTGAAATTGAGAACCAGAGAAGATCGATGGAGAGTATTGTCGCTGTTGAAAAACACAGAGAGGAAGAAATTGATGGGTTCTATGGATGAACCAGATTGAGAAGAGATAGGGTTTTTAATCTTGAATCTTCAACTAAGAAATCAGATATCGGTAAGGGTTTGGTGCAGAACAATCTGTGTAGTTGCAGGATTTCCTACAACACACCCCTCATAATAATATCTAGATCTAAATCTTACTAATCACCTAAATTTCAAATATAAGTGCTAGAAATTTAAATTGACACAAGGATTTTTACATGGTTCGATCAATGTGATCTACATCCATGGTTCTTCACTATGATTGTTGAGGTTACATAAGAACTACATTTAGAATCTCCATTAATGGATATTTTCTAGAGCTCTAGATCTGGTTTTTGGGGAAGAAGATGATAAAGAAAATAAAATCTCTCCCTCTCTAAATTGTCTAACCTCTCTCTTTTACAAAAATGTGTATCCCTCCTTTTCTCTCTCCTGCTCTCCTCTTTATATAGTGTTTACATAGTGGATGACAGCTCACATACAGCTCATATTCTCGCAAGCTCTTTTCACTTTCTCGCAGGTTCACTCTATAATTTCGCAAGTTACTCACACTTTCCTCATGAATTATGCTGATGTCATCTGCTACGTCATTCTTTAAGTACTCTACGAAGTCTTCGCGAATTCTTATTAGTCACAATTTCGCTGGCACATAGTTGTTGCGAGATTTTGCTCCTACATTTTGCCTCTTTTTCCTTGAATATTGCTTGAAGAGCGATCTTTAAGGAAAAATCCGTTGTTGTAGTAGTCTTTGATCTTTGTTGATGAAGGAACGAGCGAAAGAATACGGGACTTGAAAAGTAGGTACTTGCCTCTATTCTTTTGCGAAGTTCCGAAGCTTTGAAAAGTAATTAGAAGTATCATTTTGAAGTATACGAAGTATGAAGTATCCTTGAAGAAGTATGAAGTATGAAGTATCCTTGAAGAAGTATAAGAAGTACTTAATCCTCTAAATATAAGAAGTATTGCGAATCCATCATGCGCAACTCTCGCTCCATGTTCTTTGCCTCATGCTATGCTGTAATGCAAATAAAAATTTAGATTAGTATTCAATATCTCTTTTATCAAAAATTTTCATTTAATTGCAAGTTCAAATCGTTTTTCTTTGTTTTGATTTCCTTTGTATAACTTGTTTCGTTTCATCCGATAAACATCTTGCATGGAAATGATCCTAATAGGTACCCCCTTATATGACGCACTTTAGGTACATTGCCTCTTGCGAATATTGTTCACGAACTAGGTGTACGCCACAAAGGTTTGCCCGCTACTACTCTCCATGTTGGATATCATTCTCATTTGAAACAAAGTAAGTATTTAAGGGAAATATATAAATTGATCAGTGCGAGATTTTTCCGATCTCTTTTTGTAATATCTGCTAGATTTTTCTCGAATCATTGTAATCGTGAAATCTTTGTAATTCTGAAATCTTTGCAATTCTGCGATTGTATCGCGTTTTGTAAATCAAATAAAAAATCTTTTATTTTTTGAAAGTAAAATGTTTAAGGAAAGTGGTACTTAGATTTTGTGGTTTGTTGTTGTTGTCAATCTCGCGCAGCAAAAAGAAATGTGAGAAGTGATACTTGAACCCTTGACCTGCCTCTTGCATATTCTCGCACCATACCAACTATTCTAACCCTCTCTTGCGAAATTAACTTGCGATATAATCATCAACTTTCTTCTTTGCGAAATAGGCAAAATCCGTGCGAAATTTCGCATAACAAAAATAAATATGCGAGAAGCAAGAATTGATCCTACGACCTTCTGCTTGCATTCACGCCTCCTGACCAACTGTGCTAGCCCTATCTCTGCCAACTGTTTCTGCGAAATAATCACCTACTTTATTCTTGCGAAATACTGTTGCGAAAAATCCGTGCGAAAAATACACGTTCGTTGGGATTTGAACTCGCGACCATGAACTCATTAACTTCGCAAATAACCAACTGTGCTGCCTCTTGTGTGCGAAATAATGAAACAACCTTGCGAAATTATCCATTTTTTCCCCTCTGTAAAAAGAAGAAAATTATGCTCGCAAGTGAATTCGAACTTGCGACCACGAACGCACATATTGCTCTTTGGACCAACTGTTCAAGAACTCCTCTGCGAAATTAACTCATAACCTTTTTCTTTATTCTCTTATTCGCCACTGAAAAATAAAAAATATGTGACTCTGCGAATTCGAACCCGTGACCTCTTGCTTATTCGCTCCAGCTCAAACCATCTATGCGAATTTTTGTTTGTGATAGAAATCACAGCGTTTTGTTCTCATCCTTATCTTCGTTCTTCCTTTATTTCCTTCAACAATTTGCATCTTGCTTTTTCTCATGAACATGGAAATCTTCCATTGAAACCTTGGTTTTCTTCCGTGAATTTCACCACAAAAACTAATTTTTTTCTCTTATTCTTTTCATATCTTTGAATTGTTGATGATGTTTACTCCCTGAAAGTGTGATTTCTTCCATGAAATTTCCATTTTTGAACTTAAACTTTGTAGATCTAGAAAAATATGAACAATAATTAATCTTCATGGAAACTTCTTGAACCAACAAATTACAAGAAGGATAAATCCTTTACTCCTCCCTGTTTCTAGCGCCAAAATGTAGTTGCAGGATTTCCTACAACACACCCCTCATAATAATATCTAGATCTAAATCTTACTAATCACCTAAATTTCAAATATAAGTGCTAGAAATTTAAATCGACACAAGGATTTTTACATGGTTCGATCAATGTGATCTACATCCATGGTTCTTCACTATGATTGTTGAGGTTACATAAGAATTACATTTAGAATCTCCATTAATGGATATTTTCTAGAGCTCTAGATCTGGTTTTTGGGGAAGAAGATGATAAAGAAAATAAAATCTCTCCCTCTCTAAATTGTCTAACCTCTCTCTTGTACAAAAATGTGTATCCCTCCTTTTCTCTCTCCCGCTCTCCTCTTTATATAGTGTTTACATAGTGGATGACAACTCACATCTGACTCATATTCTGGCAAGCTCTTTTCACTTTTCTTGAGTTCACTCTATAATTGCGCAAGTTACTCACACTTTCCTCATGAATTATGCTGATGTCATCTGCTACGTCATTCTTTAAGTACTATGCGAAGTCTTCGCGAATTCTTATTAGTCACAATTTCGCTGGCACATAGTTGTTGCGAGATTCTGCTCCTATAATCTGTTTAAAGAACAAGATGTTCATAGATCAAATTGAGGAGAAATCGGCAAGACCTGATGCTGCAATCGATAGAGAAGTTAGGGTTTGCTGTCTCTGAAAACCAGATGAAGATGGTTTGAATCTGCTGCTTCCATGGTGATTGTCATGGGTACGAGAATGGGTTCGACTTTCGGGGTGCTATTATTGGTGGCATTGGTTGAAATCGAGAAGCGATTATGAAGAAATAAAGAAAATGGGTTCTGGTGGCTAATTGCTGTGAATTGAAGAGAGGGTTGTTTGAGTTCAAAGAATTTGACAGAGATGATAGAAGAGAAATAAAAGAGCTTCAACGGGTGTTTGCGGTTGTATGCCGTTGTACCCGAGTTGGGTATTGCTTAAATTGATGATACTGAAGAACAAAGATTCAAACACGGAGGGAAGAATTGAGCTCATTCTTGAGCTGTTATGACATACAGGGAAAGAGGAGTACATGGTGGATGATTGCAGGTGAATGATGGTGGTCTGAGGCTGATGTTGATGAAGGTTGTTACTGCAAATTTAGTTACACTAGATGAATGTTAGGATTCTTAACAGGTGAAGAAAAGAACTTGGCCTGAGAAGTCCTATAAATAAACGAAACTCGGCCAAATTTCTGTTCCGGCGAGTCAACTCGTTATTAGCCGATGAGCCGATCCAACTCGGTGATAAGACCATTGACCAACTAGGCGGTGACTCGTTGCTATTTGACTGGATGACTCTCTCTTCCCTTGACCCGTTGATTAACTGAAGACCGTCAGTCTTACAGTTAACTTTAACAGAATCTGGACGGAATATTCCGTCACCGAAACAGAACTTTCAGGTGGCCGACGGCGATATTTCCGTCCAATTTTCGGCAACTCCAAGGACTTTTCCGGCTACCCAATATGTGCAGAATTTTGTGAAGAGTATTCTAGACTCATGGGTGTGAAGACTTGGGTTTGGAATTGGATGGAGAATTTGGTTCAAATTTGGAAAGAGAAGATGGAAGATTTGAGAAAGACTTGAACTTGGAAATTGAACTATTAAAGAATGAGGATTCTATTCCTTGGAAGATTTGGAGAGCATTGAAGCCTATAAATAGAGAAGTTCTCTATACACTTTGACACACCTCTCTACACACACAATACTTGTGTTTTTGCTTGCTTTTCAAAATTCTTCTTTTAATTATTTGTGTGAACTTGAAAAATTCTCCTTTTAATTATTTGTGTGAATTTCAAAAACATGAGTAGCTAATTTTATTATTGATTGAGGATGAATTCCTAGTTTTTAACATATGATTTGAGTTTTGTTTTCAATTCTATCTTGAAGTTTTTCACATGATTATCGTTTGTTTTTACTAATAGGAATGTTTATACATTCATGGTTGATTGATAGATTGTTTCGAGTGCACGCTAAATTGATTTGTATATTGATTTAAATCTAGTGAAAGTTAGGGGATAAGTAATCGTTTCTTGACTCTTTACATAAGTAGCAAACACGGACCTTGCGGAGGGATTCCGTGGAGCAATTGTGTGTGAAAACAACGTTAGCAAGTAGACCTTGATCTAAGAGTCTAACTACTAATATCAACCTAATAAGTTCATAAATCTTAATACGTTTATTTAAATTACATCTTGAGTGATCTACTACTAGGTGGTTTGGTAAATAGAATCCGGTAGTCGAGAACTTCCGTATCCGGTGATACAAGGGATTTAGGGTTTAGCACCGATCTAGCTCGCTTTACCTACGGTTGGTGATAATCTGTGACTAATAAAAAGTGGAAAAGAACATAACTTGAATCATTGTTTTGCAACTAAGAAGGATTCCTTGATCTTGTCTCTCTTATTGATTTCAACTTTATCTTTTAATTGCTTTGTTTACTTTCTTTTGCTTTACACCCCCCTTTTGTGACAATTTTTACAACTAAAAATCCCTTGCTCCTCGTGGGAACGAACTTGACTACACTATATTACTTGTTAATTAGGTGGAAAAATATTAATTAATTTTTTGTGATTACGACACGCATCAGAAATCTCCGAAGATATTTGGGGTAAGAGTCGAAATAATTCTGTTTTTGGAAAAAATCCGATAATTTCCATATCAAGAGGATAATTAACCCAAATAAGTTTTTGTAGGATTTTTTTCATCGGCAATTAATGGAGCATTTTCATCGGCAATTAATGGAGCAGGATGGAAATTTCGTGTAATCTAAGTTTAGGAGATTCTGTCATTGGCAGTTAATAATAAGTTTGGATCGAAACTGCGATGGAATTGCACGACTATTCAATGGAAACAAATAAGGCAGTTTCGTGGAGTTGGAGTTAGGTAGATGTATATATAAGCTACGCAGAGCTGATGGCTTTTTACGTTCAGACTGAGAATATCAAGCAACCGATCTCTTTTTGTTTTTAAGAATCGGTCTATTAGTATCATACGTTCAAGGAACATGAAGATTCAGGGGCAAGGTTAGTAGCAGTTTGTGTTTTAGTTTTTTTAGTGAATCTGCGATATGATATCCGATTTTAATGGTTATTGATGGTTTTGTTGATCGTTTTGTTGTTTTTTTGTTAACTTGCAGTGGTTAGCAAGACTGCAGGTGCAGTTTATTCACCGTTCATCGATCTTGAAGCAAACAAGGCAGCTAATAAAGTTGTAAAAGCATTGGTTTTGAAGGTGTGGAAATTCGAAAACAAGAGGAGTGGGAAAGTATGGAGTCTTGAGCTTCATCTTATGGATCATAATGTGAGTATTTTTTTCCCCTCTAATGGTTGTAAATCCCAAATTAGAATGCATGTTAGTATGTTTGATTGGTGTTACTTGAACTAACGTTTAATTTGTTCTTTATACTTTAGATTGTACGTACATATTATGTATGATTGGATGTTTGATCGTTTTGTTGGTTCTTATTAACTTTCAATAGTTTATGCGCCTGCAGGAATAATTTACACAGCATTCATCGATCTTGGACCGGATCAGACAACTCAAAAGGCATGTGGAAATTCGAAAACATACAAAATTGAAAAATATGGATTATATACTAGAATCCATCCCAAATCTATTTCTCCAATACAAGGACGGGAAGTTGGAGATGATGTTGTTTGCTACCGGGATTTTAGTCGGTAGCAAAAGTTATCTTGGTTGGTAACTTTAATAGCCCCCACAATGCCTATGACGTATACTTTTCTTACTTTAGATTTCTTATTTTTGAACCTTCGTATACATATTACTATTGGTTGTAATGGTAGCGTGCTTGCTTTATTGTGTTTTGGTTTATTTTGAGATAATCATGATTTTTTCCAGCCTGACCAGCATACCCGCTGGTGGTAGTAGTGGGGTTGTTCACAAATCAATTAAAAAGTCCACCTATAATGAATGAGAATTGCAAAATTTGAAAGAAAATATGATTATAAGATCGACACGACGAAAATATGTAACCGGTCGGCTGCTCCTCTGTAATTCATTTTTTCTTCCCTTCTTTTTTTGTTAGTAATATTGTATCATTGATTCTTATTTTGGTTTGTGCATATAGCTGGAGATCAATTCTTTATGTTGGTTTTAGATTTTCTTTTAATTCCCCTGCATGTTCCTATTTAGTTTTTCCACGCGAACCAAACTTCCCTTATGTTTTACTCCCTTTCTTTGTTTTATTTTGATTACAGATCTTTTATTTGACTAACATTTTGCTTGCATTACAGTATTGCTAATGCTTTGTGTATTTGCATTTTCATGAGAGCAATACAATATGTGGTCCTTAATTTCCCTTTATAAGGATGTTTGAGCATGATTTTAGTTTGAGTTTTATGCAACTAATTGGTATAAATGCGATGGAAAGATCGCCAAATTTCATTAGCGCTAAGACATCACATGTTCTTCCAGTACATGAAATGTTCATTAACTTCTCTGTCTCTCTCTTTTTTCAGAGAAGGTTGCCCAAGTTGAAAGGAGAAGGCGAGTTTACAATAGATAGTTTTGCAAGAAGCTGTGGAAGGAGGCTATTGATATAGTAAAAATGAAAAGTTTTACCCGCTGTTTTTATTAAGATGTTTTGTGGAGTAAAGTTATAATTGTAAGTATGTAAGAAAAAGAGAAATTTATTTCAGTATCCTTTCGCAGTTTCTGCTTTCTTATAAATAGAGCTATTTTTGGACATAGAAAACTATAGAAAGAGGGTGGAAAAGTATCCAGTTAAGAGGGAGGGTGTGGTAAAATGCACACCAACGTCCCAATTTAGCAAGTTGAGTAAAAGAATATTTAGTGATAAGTTACTAACTAATGGTGGTCATTATCCAGGGGAGTCGTGTACGAGCAAAGAAAAGCTGAAAAAGAATAGCAATGTGATACAGTCCAAGTAAGTTGGAAGTAAAGAAAGACGAGGATTTACATGTTTGTGTTCGTGTGTTAGTGGAACAGACTTTCCCATGAGAAAATGCAATAGTCAGGCCTAGAGTTTAAGTTTTTGTATGCAGAGCTCCAAGCAAGCGAAGAGGCTTTGACTTCCGCACTGACCTGAAAGTGTGATTGATATTTTACTTGAAAAATTCTTTTGTTGCATTTGATCCGGATTTCCCAAAGAATAGCTGCAGGTACCATGTCTTATACTTCTTTCGCAATCCCTGAGGTTCCTCTATGTGACCGTTTTTGTGTTTGTGCCGATTGAAGTAAATACGAGGATTCCAAGGGAGGAGGTTCTTAGGAAGAATTAAAGACCATACTAAGGTATACCGGTAGTTCAGCAATATAATATAATACACTTGAATGAATGTGTGGATTCATTTTAATACACTTGAATTTTTGGATATTTTGATTGTCACAAAAACATAAAATATAATAAATGAAAAAATATGAATTAGAAGAGTGGAACTGTTCTAGAAAATTTAAACTGTTTCGATTAACTTAGACATAGGATTGATTGCGTGTATTTGTATGTTAATACTATTTCACCTACCGCAGTAAATTATCTTTGGAGAATTCCGATAATTTCCATATTAAAAAAGAATCAATGCAAATAAATTTTTGTTAGATTCTATCATTAGTAGTTTACTTTTGTTATAAACGTGTAATTATGTTAAGAATATCTAGGGCAAATCCCGTTTATTACTGGGATGCCCTTGTGTCTAGCCCTATAAATAGAGGCTCTAATGTTAGTCTATTGTACACATCTAATAAGATTTTCTCTCCTTCTTCGTCTCTACTTTGTGTCTTTCCTTCTCTATTTTCTATTCACAATACGTCATCAGCACGTAGTTCTAACCACTAAGCTATAGACACTACATCGATTTTCTTTCATCGATTTTTTTTTTCAATGTATAATTAAAACCCTAACTTTAATATTTTTTAGGGGTTTTTATTTTATCTTTTTATCTTGTTTACACCAAATTCGGTATAAGATCAAACAGGAACGTATACTTGTGTATATTGTTAGTTTGATCAGCAAACCATGTATTTGCTTTGATATATCTATCAATTTGACTCGACCCATTAGTAAGATGTATTTATACTTCTCATTTTTCATCACCGATTATTAAGATATGTTTATCGCACCCACTGTGCCATCCGATCAATCCATTGTTAATTTGTGTGCATATGCTTACTACTGATGCACATACTTTAGCTGTGATCATTACTAGTAAATTATTAGTTTGGAGAAGGGTTTTTCTTTTAATATACTTTAATTATATTTCTTTTATGAGAGGATTGATTTAGTTTTTCCCTTTGATGGTTCACAGTGTATGCTAAGCTAGCAAGGGACTAAAATAGTCCTCGGTCATGGATGATCAGCATTCGTGCCCCAAGCAAACTTGTGACTCGTTCTACGATGCAGTCAAGTTCTTTTATATCATGTGGTTCGTTTGTGTATTCCAAAATATACTTGTAGGGATGATAATATTTTGTAAGTTGATTTTCCTTATATTTATTTATTTTTCTCTAATTTATTATTAAGCATAATAAAGAGCCCATTGAGAAATGGCTTAACGTTTCTATCCTTCTCAAAGAAACTATAATCACCAAACATTGATATGGTATTATTCCAGATTTAATTGCCTTTTTTTTGGTGATTTGAGTATGATTTATCTTTCTTCTCTTATTTTTTTCATAGAGAAAGAAGTAAAAAAATCCATCAAAAGATGGTTTATAGTTTCTCTTCCTCTAACGAAACTATAATCACCAAAATTGGTATTATCGCGACTTGGTTACCTTTATGGTAACTAGCCACATGCATGGTTCATAAACCTCCGGCCGATTAAGTTTGGTACCTTTGTCTTTTAGACAAGGATCATGTGATTTACATATGGTTTCTATTTTTTTTATACAAGAAACCATCCGTCAACCTCAAAGTAGGTTTCTTAAGCGATAACTAAAAACACAATATTTTTATTTTGTCGATACGAGTTTGATAAATCATAAAAACCAATTTATGTGAATTTTCTCATTGGTATCTATAAGATAAGAGAAAATAGATTGGCATATTTTATAAAATTTTGCCAATAATGGTTTGATTTTTCCCTATTCTGGAAGATTGATCGCTTTCAAACAAATTTTTACGATCAAATATGTATGGTTTTATCTAATAATAAACCATTGGTTTCCATTTTTCTTTGCATGAAACCATTCATAAACTAGAAAGAGTGGATTTTATCTCTTCAAAGAAAAATAACGATGGTGATTTCTTTATATTCTTAAAAAGAAACATATAATTCAGTCAGAATTTATTTCATCTATATCGATCCCTAAATGATGAAATATCGTTATTACAGTGGTATAAGCAAATCGTTAAATACCGATGAACGAGAGTTTGCTGCATTCTTTAAAGATATTGAGCAATTTCAATTTATTGGTATTTATTTTTGTTTTTCTCGGTAATAATCTCCAATATTCAGATTTGTTCCACTTATAGTTGGATTACGGTCGGACATTAAAGATCAATGGGTGCGCACCCGACATGTTAGCCAATATTATTAGTCCTTGTAGTGACTATATTGATCTTAATTTAATTTTCTAGAAAGTCCATAATTTTATTCCGAAAAACTTAATTTCTTCTGGAGATTTATTTGCGTATTCTATGTGTTTTTGGCTACTACCAGCAAAATCCATGATGGATGGTAAATGTATAATGACTATTCAAAAGTATATGTATTCAAATTATTATAAGTATATGTCTTCGAATTAATCGGATAATACTTTACGAAACTTGTTTTCGTTTTATGAGATGAAAATATTTTCGCCACAATCGGGGAGACTATACAAAAGTTGGTGTTAATTAACTTCAATATTATATCAGTTTCTCTCCCATCATGACTAAATCAAAAAAGGATGTTATTAACTAGGCGTAAAATGTCTCATTTGTTTTTATATAAGCATTTGCCTCTATAAGAGGAAAATCCAGTCACATCTCTTAAAATAAGTAGTGTTCCATGAGAGGCTACTGGTAGTGCTCCAATTGAGTGTACCAAAACACCATTCACATTCTCAAAATTAATATCTCATCCCTTCATGATGAGATCATAACGCCCGTGGGCCCTGGTACCAGTAAATTTTGAATTTTTCAAAATATGCATATACTTGAGAATTGTGTGGGATCGTGGTAAATAGAAATGATTGTCGAATATTCATTTAAAGTAGCTACTGAAATAAATGATGGTGGTTTTGAACCCCTCTGCAGAGGAATATCGACATATGTGATTGGTTGGCATATAATCCAAATTATGTTGGATTAATTTCTCGATTGACGCAATTTTGGATCCAAAACTTAAACACCTTTAAAAATGCCAACCCTATTAATTACATGTTGGTGTAGTCATATTGCATCGTTATACGAGAAATGTATTCGTTGTAAAAACGATTTAAGGGTTTCATTTTTGCTCAGACCCTAGGATTGATTCATTAATTGTTCTCTTTATAGAACGCACTTGGCGTGGTAGTCTTTGAAGGACTCATATTGCATTGACACAAGAAATATGGTCGAAGAACATATTGAATTTGTAATCTTTTGAGGATTCAAATTTTATTCAGGCAGCCACCTTATTTGCTTACATAAGGTTTAACAATCCTTTATGTGTTTTTAGAAATTTGGTACACAACCACAAATCCGGATTAATTAGTTGATGACTTCAACGTTATAGGTCTCTTGAGGAGTCCTTAAAAACACAAAAATCCACGCTTTAGTAGCATAACTTCTATTTTATTTCTATCTTTCTTTCTTAAATCTGCAGTTAGAATTATGCTAGCTTAAACTCTTTTTGGAGATAAACTAGAGTTATTGTTTTGATGCTTGTCTTCTGTAAAACTCATATAGTTGTTGGGTTAGCATCAATATTTACGTCAAAAGTTGTACTCTTTTTCCTTCATTTAGGTTTTGTCCCATGTGGTTTTCCTGACAAGGTTTTTAACGAGGCAACATCTCCTTGACGTTTAATTCAAAATGTTGATATTGTGCTTCTTCTTTTTTTTCTTCGTCCAATTTTTTTCCCCATTGGGTTTTAATGGCAAGGTTTTAGTGAGGCAAATTAATTCAACATGGTGGTCATCCAAGGGGGAGTTGTATGGATTTTGGTTATTTGGTGGATTCCCACCATTTACTAGGTCATTTTGTTAAACCACATCAACATAACCATTTCCTATGAATTTGGATATCATTCTGATCCATATAATCTATGACTACAAACTTTGCTCACCTTTGGTACTGTAACTGCGTATTGGCACTTTGTTGAAGAAACTACATCATTTACTTTTGTAAATCATCTCCGAGAAGCTAGCAATCCAAGAAGCAAGTCCTCAATGTATTTAAAGAAACGTGAAGACTCGAGAACACTCTGTTAGAAGACTAACACAAAAGAAGACTTCATTAATCGGAAAATTTCTCACGAAAGCATTGCTATCTCCGCATTCAAGAAATTCGTTTATCGAAATTGGCCCGACTCAAGATTTGCAAGCCAAGATTTAAGCAAGTTTTTATCGGGGAGTATCAAATTAGAAGGTATTTTATTGGACTATCACGTTGTACTCTTTTTCCTTCATCAAGGTTTTTCCCATTTGGGTTTTCCTTGTCAAGGTTTTAATGAGGCAACATTTGCGTGTCCAAATCTTTTCTAAGTTTTCTCAATTGTACTCTTTCCCTTCGATCAGGTTTTGTCCTTTTGGAATTTCCTGACAAGGTTTTAACGAGGCAATTAGCTTAGACACAATGTCATCAGGGGGAGTGTTATAAACGTGTAATTATGTTAAGAATATCTAGGGCAAATCCCATTTATTACTGGGATGCCCTTGTGTCTAGCCCTATAAATAGAGGCTCTAATGTTAGTCTATTGTACACATCTAATAGAAATTCTCTCTCTTCTTCTCCCTATTTTGTTAGTATACATATATTTTGGATGGAAAATCCGAAAATTGCTGGATTTTTTTTTTTTTTTGCAGGTATGTTAAGCAATTCTTTTCTCGGCAGATAATGCAAAAGGTTTTCCTTCAAGGGAAGTCAATTTCGTGTAGTAAGTTTAGTTATTCTATCATTGGCAATTGATGCTAAGTTTATCGAGTGTGTAAGATAATTCAATGAAAAAAAAAACAATTTCGTGAAGATTAAGTTAAAAGGGTATATATAAACTACACAGAGCTTCAGGATTTGCACGTTCAGGGAACAATGAAGATTGCACTTTCGATGGGTGAGGCGGAACATCAGGGAAAAAGGTTGGTGGCGCTTTTTGTTTACGTTTTTATTTTCTTAATGATTGTTGTTTTTTGTATTTAAAGTAGATTGTTGTTTTTGTTTTTGTAAAGACGGGTTATGGCTTAGGACTACTCAAATTCCTGTGAAAATTGTTGCCAATTGTTTTTAATGAATCACTGGTTTAAGGGTTTATGATTTCTTAGAACTGCCAATTGAATTCACGGTTAATTATTTATTTGAACGGAAGCTGTGTACGATTCCATAGATATGCACTGTTATGCAACTGTTTTTGTTTAGTTATGGCGTTTAATGTTCTCTTTGAACAAAAGCTTTGATTTGAATGTATGCAGCTATGTATAATTAAACGCTTTCAATGGTTGGAGAAGAAAATCAAAAACCAGTGGAGAACCACAAGCAAGGTTTGTATGCCTATCCAAATTATAAATATATTGTTGATTGTTTTTAATCATTCACTGTCGGATTTGTTTTTCAATCATTCAGTGTCGGATTTTGGGGCTTAGAAGTACATGCATGTTTCATTGTGATGTTTAAGCAAGAATCTTGACATAGGATTGATTAAGCGATGTGGTGGTGTTGCAGCTAAAAATTAAAATGTATTTTATTGGATAGTATGCATTGAATTACTTTGTTAGTTTCTTTTGTATATTTTCTTGATGTGAATTCTGTTTACCTTTTTTTTTAAGAGAAAAAGGTTATAATTTTATGAAAAAGAAAGAAAGACGGACACGCAAGAACAGAAAGCACACTCGGTGCGAACCAAGAGAAGAAAAAGCCGCAAATACAATTCCATGTCACTATTTCGGATGCCCATGCCTGCATGTTAAGTTCGCCATGAAAATATGTATAAGCCACTTGCAGATTTTCACCACATCATAATGTTCACTCCTATTTGCGGTGGCTGTCATGGATTCGTAGTGGTATTGATGGGGGTATGATAGTAGCAAATGACTGACACTTAATATACCTGGCTCACAGTACAAAAAAGAACTCCAAGAACTCCAGCTATCAAAAAAGGGACATAATCTAGATCTACTTTTTTTTGTTGTGGATCCACTTCCCGCTTGCATGTAGTATGCTAGGTGGTATCCTAGGTTGTAGATATTTGATCGATCCGAAACCATAGAATTTAAATGACATAATAAGTCGGGTAGTAACAAAATTCATAAACACAAATGAAACAGGTACATTATTTTGTAAAAACAAACTACGTAGTTCAACTTACAGTTCACATCCCTCATTATTTTGCTATTGCCAGTTTACCACTTCACCTCGGTCATTTTATGTAAGCTTTTTTCATCCTGGAGTATGAAATGAAAATAAACTCACTTGGTGATCTTCGCGATGTAGAAGATATTGTTGTTTTTGGTTTTGTATTATTATTATTATATATATCGAAATTCCCTACAAAGATAGATCAAACATCATCATTACTCTAAATTCGGTTCAATTGAGAACCAAACAAAAAGCACAAGAATGTATTAAAAAATTTACTGCTTTATTAATTGCGGAAGAAGTATCCACATCTATTTAAGGGGATTCTGTAACAATTAAGAATGTCCCAAAGCATAAACGTGCCCCCATGGCCAAGGATGGCACTGGACGCAACCAATCAATAAAAAGTTGGTGTGTCTCTAATGTGGAGGGATACTTTGGTACATATTGGTCCTAGTTCAAGGGGGTTTTGAAACATTTAAGAATGTCTGAAAGCCTAAACGTACCCCCATGGCCCATGGCCAGGGATTGTATTGGACGCAACCAATCAATAAAAAGTTGGTGTCTCTAATGTTGACGGATACTTTTATCATTGTTTTATACATATTTGTGCCAATAGTTTTCCCGAATTAGAAACTGTACAAAGCAAGGATAAATGAATCTTTATGGCAGCCAGAGTTGTATATGATAAATAGCAAAGGGATGATGTTACAAAGGAGATCAATTGCTTGTGATTTCTATGGTATCTTTAGTGTCATTAGTAAGAATACCTTAACTTTTATTAAGAAGTTCTCACGAAGGTTTGTTTTTACGTTCAAGTTTCAGGTCCTCTCCAACCAAAATATTTTCCAGGATAATATGGGGCAAACTCAATGGCAGTCTGTGTGTCGGTACATTGTGTAATATACTGTTTGATCAAAAATTATTTTGTAATATATTACCTTCGTTGATTGACTTAAATTCGTTTATAAATACATAGGTATCACACCTATAGCAACAACTAATGTTGTAGGAATTTAAGGTATTATAGCAACATTAGTTGATTGACTTAAATTCCTACCTATGTGGTAGGAATTTAAGTCAATCAACTAATGTTGTAACTTCAAGTTTCCGCATATAGAAATCTTCAAATTTCTGCTTAAACCCATTAGTATCACCAAGACCATCGCGTTTTTTTTTTTTTAAAAAAAATTGTTTATGAATTTTACTTTGTTAAATTCGAAGGTGGGATGAAAAAAGGGTTTGCAATCCCTTAAATCGAATGTCTTAAAGGTAAATGGTACTATTACTTTTCCTTATTACAATTTTACTATTGAGTTCAAGGTTTATCAAAATTTTAAGGATTAAATCTTCTGTTGTGGTTGTTGCTATATGTGCAAAACAATTTTCTAACTGAAGACTTGCTACTGGCACACAGAAATAACTCACGCAATAGCTTCCACAGTAATGGAAGCTCTCCATTGTAAAGAAATTGAAGAATTAAAAAGGGAACATTAATTAAATACCCCTCCTTTTCAAGGTCTTCACAAATACCCATAAGAACTTCACAAATACCCCTAAGAGGTTATTTTAAGTGGATAATGAAAATGAACTAGTACTTTTTTGGATAATGAAAATGAACTAGTATGTTCTTGACGCGTGAAAACGTCAACCCAACCTCCTACGGAGGTTGAATTGACTTAATATAATCTTAGATGTGTCAAAAACTATACCCTAAAAACTTAAAATACACCCTTTAGGGGTATTTATAAAGTTCTTAGGGGTGTTTGTGAAGACCCATGAAAAGGAGGGGTATTTATTTAATTCCCACAATTATTAAAAATTATACTCTTAGTTATGTGCGGACACGGTCAGTTTGATATTCATGCATATAAGAAGTATATATAAAGAACAATTGGTTGATTTATCTTTTTCCGTAGAGAGAGTACAAGCATCATTGTCCAATAGTAATGATTATGGTAGTTCCCGGTAAATCAAGGATGGAATAAGATAGCATTTTGTTCGATAATGAAAAGAGGAAGCATCATATCGACGCCATAATATTTCCTAATAAAATTGTTTGTGATTATTTCTATTCGATTATAAGTTTTGTATTTATGATGAACACTACCGCTACTTAGAAATTAGGAGTAATAGAATGATGGGTTATCGAGAAGAGGATTAGCAAGGTTGTCAATGGATACATTGCCAATGACTTTTTTTTTTTTTTGAAGCATAAAATTTATTAAATCTAGGGAGAAATTACACGAGGGTACATAGTACCCATAGAGTCAACCATTACAATAGGACCAATACACGAAGTTATTTTATGGTCCCATATTGTTGTGGATAGATTTCCAATTGTGCTATCGTCTACTGTTTTGTTTGCTAGACAGTCTGCCGCTTGATTTCCCTCCCTATAGATATGTTCGATGGTGCAATAAGGAATTTGGGCAAGTTTTTGCTTGATTTTTGCTATCATATGGAATAGGTACCAAGGTGTTTCGGTTGTCGAGGTTAGAAAACTTAGGAGATTTTCCGAATCCGTTTCGAATGACATGTAAAAGCACTCAAATATGTTGGTTTTTATGGTTCAAAACCTAAATCCATTTGTGATCGGCCCGTACTGTGAAAAGAAATATTGAGACCGGTGATTGGTTTTTTGTTCCATCGTGTGAAAGTTTTATCGTCTTTATGTGTTAATTGTCTGGCCGATGTGTTATTACTGTGATTGTGTGCATATATATATATTCCATAAGTGAATAGATTACTGATAATGCAATTATATCTGGGACCTGACGTAGCTTAAATTTTTTCTCAGCGACCAAAGTACCAATTTCAAACAAGAATGCGAACTGGCAATCACCAGGAAGAAGGTTGGTACAATAATTCCAACCGTTGAGAAAACAACAGGATGTTCAAACTCCTTAAGTCCAACAGTCAAACTAAATTTTGAATCGAACGCACATCAAATTTATTATTACAAGTATTTGCAAAAGTAAAAAGGAACAAAGAAATGGAAATCTTTGAACAAGGCACCTCACAATATCACATTCGTCATCAATCTGAAGTAGAGAGCTTAAAACTTAAAAATAACTTTTTGACTTTTTGGAAGAAGGATTTTAAGCAAAATAACATTTTTTTTTGCTTCTGACTTCTGGTATTCAAACATGGTATAACGGTAATTGAGTTTGTATGACTTCCAAAGCTTACTACCATAATAGTAATGATTACGTGCCCTTCTGGTATTCAAACATGGTACTCGCGTAGGATTCTTAGAAAGCCAAGTGTCGACGTCCTGACGTGTAGCAAATGCTAGAATCAATCTAATTCTTACAAATGATTGTATGTTTAGTCAGCGATCTAAATGTTTTTTTTTTAAAGAAAATTTCTTAATCTCCGACACTTTAGACAGTGATTGGTGAAAATTTAATTATTTTAAATCCAAAATCTACGGAGTCAATTTCTTTTTAATTATTTTAATATTTGCCTATAAAATTGATACATAAATTTAGGTTTATAATACTAAATTTAAATTATCAAATCATTAGATACCTAAAGGGTATCAGAGTTCCATATCCCTTTAAAAGATCAAACTAATCAAAAACTGCTCAAAATTATCTAATGCATTTGACCACGGGCGCGGGGCGAAGCCCCGCCACTCTACATTAGCTGATCCCGCTGGCCCCGGTGCGTAGCACGGGTTACATACTAGTTAGAAGTAAAAGGTATTACTATACTGTGGTTGATAATCCCTGTGAGCAACTGAACCAAACCACTGGCCTCTTACATTAACTTGTGTACCATCACCAATCTGCCAAATATGAAACCTTTTAACCCACTGCAACCCATGCTGAATTCCATGCCAAATCCATGTACCAGTTTTTTTAATATTACCATATAAAGGATCACCATCTTTGAAGTATCTTGCCTTTAATAGCTGAACCCACTTAGCTTCTTTTTTCTGCAACATCTTCCATGCCAATTTTGCAAGCAATGCTTCATTGAAGTACCTCAAATTCTTAAAGCCCAAACCACCCCATCTTTTTGGTTGATTTAATTCCTTCCATCTAATGAAGTAGCCACCTCTTTTGTTATTCTTGTTCCACCAATAACTTCTTTGCAAGGCCTCCATTCTACGAATAGTTTTATCTGGCACATACATGCAACCCATCTGATATTGAGCCATTGTACCTATCACCGTTTGAATCTGAGTGCTTCTCCCTGCTTGATTCACCAATTTTCCTTGCCAAAGCTGAAGGCAATAACCCATAACCCATTTTATCTAATGTTTCTTCAAAGCAAACATTTTTATTACTCCCAACAAATAAAGGAATACCTAAATATGTTTCTTTGAGAGGCATTCTTTATCCATATCACTCATATGATGACTAAAATGAATACTTGACTTATTCAAATTAACCATTTTCCCAGCAACAACACAGAATTGATGAACAATGTGATTCAGATTAGATACTGATTTTATTCAAATCGTACTTTCCCTCTCTAGTCTCTATTCCAACTTGTCATTTCATTTAGGGCCTTTTGACTCTGGCTGGCTGGCAATGGCAATGTCATGGGTAATTAGAAGCCAAATACATTCCAAGAATGCCGCAAAGTAATTTTGATGTTGGTTCCTAAGAAAAAAAAAAAAAAACTATTCTTACATTGGTTTTAAACATCCTCTTAAAACCGGTGGTTCTAGACACAAGTTATTTTTAGACTTGATTTGAGAACTAGAGATACAAGTCATTTTTAGAAGTCAAAAACATCAAAACTTTTTTTTTTCCCCTAGAGTGTTTAGATTCAATTTCACAAGTTATTTTTAGACTCGATTAATTTTTATAAAAGAAACTAATTTGGGAACATAATTCTAGAAACATTTCAAAAAGAGTATATTATTGTGAAGCAAATTGTTTTTGCTAATAATTTCTCAAAATATATTTTTAATATCCAAATTCATAAAAAAGTATTACTTCTCAATTTCTGGAAGCAAAATCAAGCCAGAAGTTGAGTTATATTTCACGTTGCCAAACACGAGCAAATTGATGTGTCATACTTCTCCTCGGTGTGTGATTCCTGCGAAGCTTTGTTCCACAGTATCAGAGAAAACTTGCACGTGGCCAAATCTGGTACTTAACTCAAGATTTCATTTCATTTTTCTCTGTACTTAGTTTCTACTCAACCAATTAATCTTCAAAAAGAAAATCAAAATGATACTTAGAAGTTCATCAACACCACTTCTTGGATCTCTACTTTCTTCATATTCAGAGAGTCCAAATCACAAAGACTATGAAACCCACAACAACAACAACCCAAGCTCTGATTCATTCATTCAATCCAAGAAAATCTCATTCACTCATGGTGGTAATAGCCTTAACTTTAGCTCATACAGTACTTGTAATAATAAATCTACATCATTAACTCGTTCTATTAGTGGGGATTTCTGATTCTTCAGATACTAGTAGTAGTAATGGGTTTAGAAAGAGCTCAATCTGATGGGAACTTAAAAGGACTTGTTGCTGCTTCTTGTGATATGGAAGATCAAGAGTTGTTTAGTCAGTTTTCATCAATGGGTAGTGGTGAATTTACTTTTGATGGTGACAAATTGGGTTTGATTCAGGAAAATGAAGAGGATAATCAGTTTAGTGAATTTCAGTATTTGGGTCAAGATCCATCATCATTGTTTCTTGCAACAGGATTGGGAATTGGTGTTAATGGAGGTACTGGTGGTGGTGGTTTTAATTTTGCAAAGTATGGAGAAGGCAAGAAGATGTTGGAAGCACATCCTTCGAGTGCTTTGTTTCTAAGAAATTATGCTCAATTTCTTTATAAGGTGAGAAATTTGGTTATCAGATTATCTTTTCATGCTTTTAGTATTTTGAATTGATGAATTTTATTAGGTCCAAGTCTAATACAGGGGAGCCTCTGCCCCTCTTAAGCCACCAGAATTTAAGGTTCTGATAGAATGTGATGTTATGCAAAACATACAGATAAAAACATCAGTTAAAGTCTTGGAACAGGGACATTCGTTCATGGACCCGTAAATCGTATTAGATTACATGTTGGTTTTGGCTTGTGATAATCGAAATTTTTTCATGTATTTCAAGTTCAACACAGCGCCATGTCGAATTTAGAATTGGGACATTCATGAACCCATTCATAGTTAAATAGTGTACATGTTGGTTTTGGCCTGTCATCATAGCATATCGAATTTAGATGTTGTGCAAAAAGTTCATATGATTCTTAAACGTGTTCCCTAGCTTTGATAAATTATTAGCGTAAGTCTAAACAAATTTGTTAACACTAGCTAAGATTTGCGAATGGCTGTTGTGTTAGTAGTGGCAAGATCGCCAGTTCAACAGAATTTCAACATAAGAACTGGTGATGCAACAATAGCACAAGCCACAAGCAACACTCTTATGGTTTATAAAGAAATAAGGAGGTTTCCAAAATTGACAAATTGAACATTTTGTAATTAGAGGTGAAAGAATGGTTTGTGTGTTTTATTACAGTGGTTTGTCATTTGCTTTCATTTGCTTGACATGCACATTCTTGCAAACCCCTAATACTTTGTTTTGTTTGTCTTCATAGAGCTGATGAATACTACTCCCGTGCAGTACTAGCAGATCTCAAGACGGTGATGTCTTATCGTGGTTTGGGAGCTCCATCATGATTATGAAATAGCTTCTAGCTACTTCAAATGTGCAGTTAAAGCTGCTCCCGAGGACTTCATTCTCGAAAATTTGAACTTTCTTTTGGTATGGTATATTGAGCATTTTCTTAACTCCTTACCATCTTTAAGTTCTTCTCAACTGCAGTCATGTTCAAGTTTCCTCTGGGAAACTTGGTTCTTTACATGATGAAAAGAACAACAGTACAAACGAATAATAGGGTTAACACCAGTGTTCTTTTGCAGCACACAGGAGTAGGCTAGTTCTTGAAATGTTTGCTGTAACATTTCAATAAGCTTATTCAATTGAGAAATTTTGCAGTCCAAGCGACAGTATCAATTCAATTGCTCTTTGTCTTTTTGATATCAGTCAATCCAATTGTTGAGATTACTTGATAAATGGTACTTCGCTTGATAGCATGCTCGATTGTTCTATGTGGAACTATGACAGTTTAATGTACGATTATGACAACGATTGTCCACTTACACTGAACAAATGTTAAATATGGATGAGATACTCAGAGATGGGTTGCAAACGACCTTACTCATATTGTACACAATTGCTGCAGGTTGAAGCTACTGCAGTTGCACCTGATTTCGACTGCACTGTATGATCGAAAAAGTTCCTAGAGGGTGGTAGCAGTCCTATACATTGCAAGTGACAGAGTCTTGCTCCCGTAAGGGTCCCCTTTGTGTCTGCAAGGTTTAGGTGATACGTATGGAAAATGTGGATTCTTGAATTTTCAAGTCAGGTATTTGATGGCATTAGGAATCCTGCAAAGATTGCATGGAATTACCATCTTGAGTGTTTAATTATCTCACACTCGTTCTAGATCCCAACTAGGGAAGCATCAACTTTTTCCCAGTTTTGACTTGCCTCAGAACCTCGCGTAAACCCTGAACCAGTCTTGTGGAGATTACTTGTAATGTGCTTCCGGTAACTCGTGACAATTTTCCGCGAATTGGATCTATCACGGTATGGTAGGAATTTGATGAAAAAGCATAATTGGATCTCAGTCAATCCCATAGCATCATTTTTCCTACGTTCATTTTGCCTACATCTTTCTGAAGAATAAAAATGGAAGTAATAATTGAAGGTCAACTGAATCAAAACGATTTAACATAACTCGAAGGATAGTTACCCCAATTTATCATGCTTCCACGTACTAGACAAAATTCAGGATCGGTCTAGATTATGCTATCATTTATGTTTGTCACTGGTTCTTTCAAAAGAACTACTCATACAGAGGTGGCGAACGTGGTCAACTAGAAGAGCATGCTTTCATTTGGGTGTTATGCTTTTACTTGCAACAATATTCCTATCTCATGCAGAGCGAACTTCCACCATGGGCTCTATATCATACGACATCCACCATCTCATCACCTAATTCTTTCACACAAATTTAACAATCTTCTACTCACTATTATGCCAGTATCCTTCCCCTGGAGTATCCTTCCCCTGGTACCAAAAGAACCTCAGAAATTTAACATTCTTTCCGTCAAGCGGAAAATCCTTGGCCCATTAAAATAAATATTTGCAAAACATTAGCGTAGAAGTTAAGTCTGTTTTACTTGTTTGTATGGTTTAATTAAAAACTAATCACTTCCTTCAGCGTGGCCCTCTTCTTCTTCCAAAAGATGTGCTCCGAAAATAAGAGTTGATTTGCTCAAACTTTTTTAAGCCGTTATCGAATGCTTCTGAAGATTCCGTTGCCGCATACCAACGTCAGTGACCTAAAACCCCCAGAAAACAACCAAGAACAACCATTAGATCCGAGATAAACATCTTTAAAAGAGGAGATTAAACAACCAAAATTGGTGTAGATATCTCACCTTAAAAGAGGAGATTAAACCACCAAATTGGTGTAGATATCTCACCAAAAGATAAGAAGAAAACATAATAAACCAAACTAAGACAACTAAACTAGGAAAGTAGAAAGTAGAAAGGAGTGAAGAAGCTCAGACCCGGCCCAAACCGGACCAGATCTGAGTAGTGAGGGCCTGCCGGCTAGAGAAACTTTTCTCTTGTTAAAGGAGAGAGAGAGAGAGAGAGAGAGAGAGAGAGAGAGAGAGAGAGAGAGAGAGAGAGAATCAACAAATTCTCGTTCACTAACTCGTTCACTAAACTAGAAAACATCTTCTTAAGTTCAGCAAATTTAGGCAGTTCAGTTAGGTATTTAGAATTTTGGTGGATAACCAAGTCAAATGGGTTACAAACCTTACGGTTGATATAGACTATAATATCCTATTCAAACGTTCTAAAATCACAATACCATTGAAAATGAGAAGAGAAACATGCAGCTAGCAGATGACATGGATAGGTACAACAATTTTATAACTAGTGATTTTGGTCATTAACATTCTCTAAATACTATATACAAAATGATAATATCACGTAAGTAGTGAATCACTTACAGGATCAAGCACATCAAATTCTTCATTCCCATTCTCCACACCAGATGCCCTAGCAGAAGATCCTCCCCAAGAACTTTTAGATACCAGTGAAACACGCAGCTAGCAGATGACGAAGATAGGTACAACAAGTTATAACTAGTGACTTCGGTCATTAGCATTCTCCGAATCCCAAAACGATAATATAACGACGTAAGTAGTGAATCACTTACAGCATCAAGCAAATAAATTCCATTCTCTACAACAGACGCCCAAGCAGAAGATCCTTCAGGTACCAGTGGATCCGCTGGAACATAAATCACCCTCAACTCGAATTCCTCAACAACCTTCCCACTTTCTTTCCAAAACTACAAAAAGAAAATAAATGTCAGAATAAGAATCAAATCACTCAGGACTCCTCTTAGAAAACCAAACACGAACTATTTACCATTTCAGGTGTAATGTCTTCCCCTTTTGAACCTTTTGGTGCTATAAAGCTCTGTATGAGAATCCTGTCTTCGAAACGCGTGTCTGGTGATTCTCCCTTCGCTAGCATATTTACTAAACAAACAAACAAAGAAAAAAAAAACTCAACATCTATGATCAAATCAGACCTATAGATGAACAGTAGCTTAACAAACACAATAGAGCTAACAGTTATGCAATTGAAACTTAAACTTCAAGCTAATAGGCTTCTAACTCATCCTCCAAGGAATAGAAGTCTACTTTTAGAATCACTAAAAACAGATCAATCTAAGCCAACAGTAGGCCTGTAAAATCAATGAATGAATAAAGAATCACCTGTAATGTCGCATGTTGTTCCAGGTAATACAATTCCTCTGTTTGGATTAGCAAGGTAATTACTCGTATTCGTCACTCTAACCTTCAAATCATACCAAAAACAAACAGTTAAACAACAAAATTATATGAAAACCCACAGAGAAATTGTAAAAAAGAGAAACAAATTAGAAAAACTCACCTTGAAAGCAACATATTCATCGGTTTTGTTAGTTAATTGCAGATCAAATGAAATCTGCTTTTTCAATTTGACTATCAGAAATTCATTAAATCAAACGAAAATTAGTAATCTAGGGCAAACAATTGACAAAATCAAAATCACAAAGACAAATTAAAAAAATAAAAAGAGAAAGAAGAAAAGGCTTACCTGGAAATCTGTACTTTTTTGGTTTAATACTTAAGAGATCTAGGAGAAACAATTAACAAAATCAAAATCACAGATTTGAAAAAGAAAAACGAAACACAAAAGAAAAAAAAGAAAGAAGAGGCTTACGTCGAAGTTTGAGATCTATTGGTTCAACGAATAGCTCCCCATCTAGGGAAAACAATCAACGAAATCAAAATCACACAACTAAATAAAAATTATACTCTCTCCGTTCTACAATTAGATGAAATTTCACTTGTAGTTTGCACAAATTTTAAGGCAAGGAGGAAAGTGAAATATATTTAAGTATTTTTATAATTATACCTTTATAGCCAATAATTAGTAAAATTTAGAAACGATTTATTTCTTAAAGCTATATCACGGTTTTTTATAAACTTTATATCGTTGAAAAACGTTTTAAAACACCTACGCAACGAATATAAACATGACTATCAAATTATACATATTTTATAGAAAAAATAATGAATTAAAAGGATAGTTTTAGAAATATCCTCTTGGTTAGTGAAATAATTTCATCTATTTGTTGTGACAAAACTAAAAACCAATTAGAGCATGGGACGGAGGAGTAAAAAAAAAGGCTTACCGGCGGTCATTCTCACAATAAGAAGAAGAAGAAGAACTGTGAGATTAAGGCAGAACACGAGATGTAGTTTACCCTTTTTCAGAGCTATGCGGCGAGTAAATCTTATCTTCCTCTGGCAGGAAGGAGAAGGGTAAATATACTGACCAGAAACTGATCGCAGCCGTTGAGATTATTTAAGAAACTAGGCCGTCCGATCGCAAGCGGCGGATGAATCATGAGTCCCGCAATACGGCCACGGTTAATGACTTTGAATTGGGACACTTACGGTTCCTAAATTGCACATGAATTCGTCATATGGGCTAGATATTTATTGCACTTAGATTGGCCATCCACGTCGGCTGGGCAATCTCCTAAGTCCTATGGGCTAGATATCTAGCTGCGAGTTTGGCCATCCACGTCATGCGTGAGCCCGAAACGGTTCGGCGTTTTGGTTACTTTTAAGCACCGAACGGTTCGGCGCTCAAATCTCGGATTAGATTTTTTGATTTTTGTGGCTTAGAACGGTTCGGCGTTTGGTTACTTTTTGAGCGCCGAACGGTTCGGCGTTTCAATCTCGGAGATAGTGCATTGCGAGCAAATGCTAGGAGAGAGAAGTAGCTTGATTGAGTGTTAACTTTTTTCCCACACTTTTTTCATGATTTGCAACACTTTTTGGCCAATCTAGCAGTCCAATCTAGCCCATAGGACTTAGCCTAAACAGAATGCTTTGCGATAGTAGCTCCTACAATCAAGGTCGAAATAAGGATCCAAAATTGATCAGGAAGTGTTTATCTATCTTAAGACTTAAAGGCCTAAACAAATAAAGTTTCCACGTTGAATGGTGAGGAAATTCTCGTTTTTTATTTGTCGAAATAGGTCTTTTTTGAGTTTTGTGAAACAAGCGTTTTGGTGAGAACACTTGGCAACGTATGATTGGTTTAAAAAGAATATAGGAAAAGACAAAAAAAAAAAAAAAAAGAGGAAGCCAAATACAATTTGGAATTCGCGAGGACATTGGCAACGTATGATTGGTTTAAAAAGAATATGAAAAGATAAAAAAAATGGGGGATTTTGTGTTTCCCCCTCAAAATAAATAGTTATTTTGCATTACCCCCTTTTCAAATTACTAATTGGTAAAACCCCCTTTCTGTTATAACTGCCGTTCCAACACAATCAATTGTGAACGTGCAACTCACATGTGTATAAAATGAAAATAAAACCCTTGGACCTCAACACGTGGCACATTCTAGACCTTAAAAAGAAAAAAGGAAAAAACAAATATACGGTTTATCTTCTTCCATTCTCCTCCTTCTCGCCATTAGAGACCACCAAACATTCTCTTCTTCTTTTCTATCTCCATTCTTCTCTGTTTAAACTCCACCACTACACTAAAAAGAAAAAAAAATCATTAAAACCCAATAAAGAGAACAATAAAATACAAAACAAAACCTCAACAAGGAATTTAGTTAGTTACATGTACCCATTGACGCAACACCGGTTCTATTAATTCGATGAATAGTGGGCAAGAAGGAATAGATAGAAGATGGAATTTGTCATGATTTGGATGGAAGGATTTTAATTCCCACTGAAATCATCAATTCTACCTTGAGTTCTGAATTATATTGTCATAGTGGAGTGAAACAGATTACTTGCGATGAATTCAATTACTTCATTATTGTTGATAGCGTGGTTAGGAGTTTTATTTCAGTGGGTGAATCTTTAATTCTTCTTGCTATGCTTTGTTTCTTCATCGCATCATTTGATTTGCAGTGTATATGGTATGTGGTTGAGAATTTAGTTTGTTCTTCGGCGAGAATGATGAGAAGATGAGAAAAGGGGATCTGTGGACACGTGTCTATTTTTAATCCAACACGTATCAATGCACGTGCACAGTTAACTGGATTGTAACGGCAGTCATAACATAAAGGGGGTTTTACCAATTAGTGATTGAAAAAGGGGGTAATGCAAAATCGCTATTTATTTTGGGGGAAACACAAAATCCCCCTAAAAAAATAAAACCAAAATCAACTTGGAATTCATGAGGACACTTGGCAACATATAATTGGTTTAAAAATTACAAACTCAAAGGGAAAACCTAACCTACCATGTTTGGAATTTTATGGAAGTCCAAACTCAATTGGAAATCGAGTATCTACCATTTAAGGACTCTTTTTTCCAAATTAATAGAGTATATAAAGGGGAAAATCCACATATTTACTGCAAAAATAAATGAAAAATAAAATAAAATAAAAACATATTCTCCACCTATTTAATGTGTTTGCCCGCCACACCAAATAAAAAATACATCGCCACGGGGCGAGGCGAAGCCCTGCGCGCACCAAATAAAAATGCATCGCCACAGGACGGAGGGAAGCCCCGCGCACACCAAATAAAAAATGCATCCCACGGGGCGGGACGAAGCCCCGCACACACCAAATTAAAAATGCATCTCTACAGGGCGGGGCGAACCTCGCGCACACCAAATCAAAAATGCATCTCCACGGGGCGGGGCTTCGCCCCGCGCCCACCAAATCAAAAATGCATCCCCACGGGGCGGGGCGAAATCTCACGCACACCAAATCAAAAATGCATCCCCACGAGGCGGGGCGAAGCCCGCACACCCCAAATTAAAAGAAATAAAATACTCGGTGCGTAGCAAGGGCACAAATCTAGTACATCTAAAAGAGATATCGGCAAAGAGTCTTAAAAGGCCTCGTACAAACTTCGTAACAACAATTATTAATTAGAAAAAAAATATCGTCTAACAATAATTAGAAGAAAAAAATATCGTCTGACAAAAAGAGGTAAATATGGAGGAAAGGTCGACAAAACTTAACTTGTTAAGTATATCATAATCATGTCATGATTTGTACTCATTTTCAAATTAACTTAAAGACCTGGATAAACAAAGAAGGCTATTATTGGGGGGTCACACTCCAATAGAGGGGCTTCACTTGGATTCTTAGTGTCCAAAAAAGTGGTTATGGGATATCCTAACACCAACAAAATGTCTAGATTACCCTTGAACTAAAATAAAAACTTAAAAACCTAATCTTCTCAATCAATCTCCAGACCAAAATATTCATCCTCAACAACCAATTCAAGCAACTGAAGAATCAGAATTTCAAACTCCTCGACAACAACCCATGGTGTATGTTAGGTATAATCGAACAGACCCATCTTTGTTTACTCGTTTTTGTGCTTAAAATAGGTTAGATTGAATGAAATCGAAGTAAAATTAGGTTTTGATTACGTTTACCTGGTGTTACGTCTGGGTTGGTCTCAGGTTTCTAAACGTAAAATTTGATTATGAAGAACTTACGTCTAGGTTTAATTAAATTCAACCGTAAAATTGGATTTGCATGAAGTCTTACGTCTAGGTTTAGTTGAATCAACCGTAAAATTGGATTTGAATGAGTTACGGTTGGGTTTGTCATACTACTTTACCGACCGTAATTAATCTTTTTTCCTATTAAAAACCAGTTACGGTTAGGAGTTCATTCAAACCTAACCGTAAATATGGATTACGGTTGGAAACGAAGCTCAACCCAACCGTAATCCGTACTTACGGCCAGGTTTGGATTAATTCTAACCATAAATTTTGATTTGCATGTAGTTTTACGTCCAGGTTTGGATTAATTCCAACCGTAGAAGTTGATTTTACGTTTGGGTTCGTGAACCGTAATATGTCTTTTGTCCTATTGAAAACCAGTTACGGTTTGGAGTTCATCCAAACCTCACCGTAAGTACAGATTACGGTTGGGAACGAAGCTTCAACCCAACCGTACCATGAGCAGTAAGTGGAAAAATCTAATTTTTTTAACGTACTTTAGCTAATTTTGTGCGAAATTGAACTCATGGGAGATAGTTTAGAGGCATACTTGTTGATTTTCAACCATTGGTTCTTCACTTTGTTGATTTATTTATTCACTTTCTTTAATTATTATCTAATTAAATTAAATTAAAATTAACTAAATAAGGGTTGTTTGGTCATTACAAAATTATTTGAGATAAGGGGTTTTTTAAATTACTTATGGGTGACCCGTTTTTGTCCTATTAGGTGACGCCTCTCTAATGGAATGTGACGCCCCAATAATAGCCGTCTAAATAAAGCCTCGCTCCCTACTGGCTGAAATAAGCTTTTATGAATTTTATGAAACGAGTGTTTTGTTAAGGATATTTGCAACGTATGATTAGTTTAAAAACTACAAACTCAAAAGGAAAACTTCAACTTATCGTGTTTGGAATTTTAGAGAAGTCCAAATTTAACTCGGAAGTTGAGTACTTACCATATTAGAACTCTTTTTTCCAAATTTCCAAAATAACACATAATGGGAAAAAATTGAAAAAAAAACTCACATATTTTTTGCGAAAATAAAAGAAAAAAATAAATAAAAGCCGCACATATTTTTTATTTTCTCTCCACCTATTTAATGTATCGAGATGGGAACAGATCAAAAGTAAATCAAAAATGCATCGTCACAGGGTGGAGCGAAGCCAGCACACACCCAATCAAAATATAGCACGGGCACTAATTCGGTGTTAATTTATTTACTATTTATATGGAATAAAAAAAACACCAATGGTCATATTTCATCTGGTTTAAGTGTCAGTATTGCTGCTTTCGAAAAGAAGAAAAAATAGTATGTCTATATTGAGAGTTATAACGTATTTTGATATTCCGTTCTCCGAATCTTAGTTAAAATTAGCCGGATCATTCACGTATTTTTACGAACTGGTCGGGAACGTGGATCGGCCGTCTTATTAAAACTGCAAACCAGTTACATGTATTTTACCAACTTCCCGGTGTGTAAGCGACTTTTCCGTCCCGAACAAGAATAGTGGTTCGAACCAACGACAAGAAACTCTCCCTCTATCTGTCCGACCACTATGCCTGATGTTATTTTTGAAAAAGCGGGGGTCTAACAACCACACCAAATATTTCGTTTAGGCAATCTGTATGGACAAACTTCAATATAATTTCCAAGAGAATCAACTAGACAGTCAGACTCAATCAATGGAAACAAGGTATTGTAAGCATTAAGCGGAGCGTGAAGCGTTTTTCATTTTTAGGAAGCAACGCGTATGTCGAAACGTGAAGCGTCGCTTTATGGTTGATGTTTGAAGCAGATGTTTTCTTATAAATAAATTAGTCGTAGCTAGTAATTATAAATTTATTAGGAAGATAATATCTATATAAATTTTATATAAGTCTATTTTGTATCAAAAACAAAGCGTTTGTACACCAGTTCAACAAACTCCGAGAGGAATGGGAGGTGGGGTGTTCAATTCCCCCTTAAAACATGCGCTTCACATGACCGCTTCGGAGCGAAATGCTGAAATTTGAAGTGCTTCAGAGTGTACGCTTCATGAAAGATGCGCTTCACATGACCGCTTCGGAGCGAAATGATGAAATTTGAAGCGAAACGTACGCTCCGAACCATAAAGCGTACACTTTTAAACGTACGCCCCATGTGCCTGATTATCATGATAAACAACTCGAATGGTACCAAAGACCAATGTTCAAGTGTCAATCAATTTATATCAACAACAAAAGGTTGGATCATCTAATTGATTGAACTATGCACAACTTTGTGATATTTCAATTATATAAACAAATATAATGCGGAAAAGAAATAATACGAGACACCGAAGTTTTGTTAACGAGGAAACCGCAAATGCAGGAAAACCCCGGGACCTAGTCCATATTTGAACACCACACTGTATTAAGCCGCTACATTCACTAGCCTACTCCAAGTTAACTTCGAACTGGAATGTAGTTGAGCCCTAACCAATCTCACATTGATCAAGATACAGTCGCATTCCTTACGCCACTGGAACCAAGTCAGATTCTGCACACTTGATTCCCTTAGTTGATCTCACCCACAACTAAGACTTTCTACGACCCAAAGTCTAAGACTTGATAAACCAATCTGTCTCACACACACGAAATACCTATGAGTTTTGTGTCGTCTTTTGATAAATCAAGGTGAACAGGAACCAATAAATGCACCAAACTTATATTTTGTTTTAGTTGCGGTTTCTTTACCCACTTGTTACTTGAGCAAATATAGATTCGTTGCTTTAGGAAATCACTGCAAGCGTTCAACCACCAGAAATGGATTTACTATTTTAACATTACTGTCAGATGTTGCATGGTTATGCTTAATAACAACACACTCATTACAGGTTAAGACTGCAGTTTCAATTAACTGTTAACTGCATGTAATACGTGTCAGTTATAATTGGGCCATCATAGCTGGCAGTGAGTGGTGCTGAGCTAGCTGTCTGTGTCTTTTCTGTCAGTTTATAAACAAACAATTACGTATGCACGTAATTCATGAAATTTGTCTGTGTGATTGTAAGAAAATCGACAAGTTCAGTTGCTCATGTAATTTTCTTATCAAAGATTAATCAAAACATTCATTCGACTATGGTATCAGTTTTTAGAGTTTCGATCCTTCTCTTCCGATGTTCATCATCATTACTACTGAATCTTTAAGTTTTCACTTCAATCAACATCTTTATTTCTTTGAGTTTCTTTGATTTCTGTTTCGTTTTTTGTCTTCTTCAATGGCTAATCAACAATATGATTCAAGAATCTCTATTGTTCCATTGAATCAGATCTCTAGTATCATTAAATATAAACTCAAAGATGATAATTTCATCACTTAGAAAGGCTTAATTCTTTTATTTTTGAAGAGATACAAAGTTTCTGGTTTCTTGGATGGTTTTATTCCTTGTCCTCCAAAATTACTTAGGAAGATTTAGACAATGATATTGTTAATCCTTCCTATACCAATTGGTGTGATGATGATGATAATACACTTATTATGTGGATATAATCAACTATATCAGATGCAGTTATCTCTTATATTGCTGGTGCTGATTCGGCTAGAGAATTGTGGAATGATATTGAATCAAAATTTTCCAGAACTACAACAACACATGCTATACAACTTCAAACAAAGCTACAAACACTCAAACTCGGATCTGGTTCTATTGCTAACTATCTAGGATAGGTCAAGAAATTAACAAGTCAATTGTAAGCCTCTGGATCTGAGAATTCTGATCAAGAACTTGTAGTTTTGATTCTTAATGGAATTGGTCAAGATTATAACTCCTTCAGCGCTTCTATTAGGATTCGAAACCCTCATGTTTCTTTTGATGAATTGCACAATCTATTATTAAGTGAAGAAGTTGTAGTTTCTGAAAGATAAAAATATATCTTGTGTGAAGCCAACAACAAAGCTTTTGATGTTTTTCAAGCCCAACAGGCGTATCTTGCTACTCAAAGGCCATCCTCATCATCAGAGGTTATTCATCATTTCCATTTTCATCATCAGGAGGTTACTCATCATTTCCATCTTCATCATACAGATGTAGACCTAGAGGTTCTTACAATTTCAATCCATCATATAGAGGTAATTCTCTTTCCTATAGAAGTAATTTTCAACTACCTCTTAGAGCCTCACCACAGAATACCTTCTATAGACCTCCATCAATTCCTCCATATGTTTCTAGTATTGCTTCAACTTCAACCAATATTAAAAAACCTTGTCAGATTTGTAACAAAATTGGATATCAAGCTTTGGCTTGTAGGCATAGGCTTAAGTTTTCTTACCAGAATACTAATACTCCTCATAACTTGAATGAAATGCTTGCTACTGCCAATATTTTTGGTGAGAATCCTTGGTATCTTTGACACTGCTGCCAACAACCATATTGCTTTGATGAGTCTGAACTATAGTTTACTTCTTCATATGATGACTCTGAGGAAATCCATGATGCTATGGAGAAGGTATGAAAATCATCCATATTGGTAGTTCCATTAAGCACTCTTCAAATACTTCATTTTCAGTGAATAATGTCAGTGGAAAGATTTACAAAATATAACAATTTTTCTATAACTTTTGATGAATGAGGTTTTGTTGTAAAGTATCTCACATCTGGGAAGATAACTTTAAAAGGCCAACAATCTAATGGACTATATCCACTGCATTTTCTTCAATCAACTACTTCAAAGGAGAAACCTATTACCACCACTTCAAATAAAGCCTTTCAAGCGCATAGTCAAGCATCAGCTGCTATATGGCATCTTAAACTTGGACATCCATCTTTTCAAACCTTTCAACATGTTTGCAGGACTCTAGATCTTTCTTCTGTATGCAAGAAGCCTGTTTTTTTTAATGAATGTCAACTTGGGAGAAGTCATAAACTCTATTTTACCTTATTCAGTCATGTAAGAACTAGACCATTTAGAGTACTTCATCTTGATCTATGGGGTCCTAGTCCTGTTGCTTCTACTTCTGGTTTTAGATACTATGTAAACATTGTTGATGACTATTCAAAGTATTGCTGGATCTGTCCACTATATGAGAAATCTGATTTTAAAACAGTATTCTTACAATTTAAAATTTACTTCAACATCAGATTGCTGTTATAAGAATTTATGGTGGCGGAGAATTTATTAATAATGAATTAACTGGTTTTCTGTCTACTTGTGGTACTATTCATGAGAACTCTTGTCCCCATAACCCTGAACAAAATGGTGTAGCGAGTCCAAACACATACATTTGGTAGATGTTGGCGAAACTCTTCTTATCCAATCGGGACTTGCAGATTCCTTTTGGGTGGAAGCTTTTCAAACAACAAAATACACTTTTATAATAGATTACCAACAAGATCAATTGGTTTTAAATCTGCATTTGAGAAATTATTTCACAAGGTACATGACTATACTTTCTTAAGGGCATTTGGTTGTTTATGTTATCCTTGGTTAAGACCTTATGCACACGACAAATTGGCACCTAGAAGTGAGCGGTGCATCTTTATTGGTTCTGAGTACTCTCCACAAGGGGTATAGGTGTCTTAATCCATCTACATGCGAGTGTACCTATCCAGGCATGTTATCTTTCATGAGTCAATATTTCCTTTGAAGACCAAGATGTTGTATTCATCTGCTTCTACTGACAGTACTTCTTTGGACACTTCAGTTCCTCCTACAGCTTCTACTTCCAATTCAGCCATTGTATCAACACATAATACTTATACAGATGAAGTTGCACCTATTTCTTCACCCATTACCAGACTTTGAATTACTCATAGAGTCTTACATCATCTGCTCTTGTGTCTGTCAAGAATTTGCCTACTCCAACAATTAATAATCATCATATGATTACAAGAGGTAAAAGCGTATTTCTAAAAGAAAGACCTTTTTTACTAAACATATTTTATCAGCTAATCTTATTGCCAAGGCTCCTTCTACCACTCTTACATGATTTACTCAAGCTAATAAGATTCCTAAGTTTCTATGGTGGATGAACAAACGGCTCTCAAAAATGCTGGTTTATGGAGTTTAGTAGCTCCAGATCCTTCCCAAAATTTGGTAGGTTGTAAATGGGTCTTTAGAATTAAATATAACCCACGATAGGACTATTGAAAGGTTCAAATGTAGATTAGTGGCCAAAAGGTGTCATCAACAAGAAGGTTGGGACTATACATATACATTCAATCATGTTGCTAAGCCTACTAAAGAAGGGGTAATTCATTTTGGATGGCATATTTCTCAACTTGATGTCAGTAATGCTTTTCTACATGGAGAGCTTGATGAGGAGGTTTATATGGTTCAACCACTGGATTTGTTGATCTTGAGAAGCCTCATCATATTTGTAAGCTTCACAAAGTAATATACGGCTTAAAACAGGCACCAAGGGCATGGTATGAGAAGTTCAAGACATTACGCAATCTTATGGCTTTGTCTCATCCAAAGCTGATACTTCATTGTCGTGCAGAAACATGGTTACAGGATGACTCTCATTCTGGTTTATGTGGATGACATCCTTATTACAGGCAATGACAATGCTTATTGCAATGAAGTTATTCACAGATTGGGAACACACTTTCCAATGAAAGATTTAGGAGCATTATATTTTTTCTTAGGTCTTGAAGTCAAGAGGAATTCTTCAGGTCTCTTCCTATCTCAGACTAAATATGCTCTTGACTTATTAGACAAAATAGATATGTCAGTGCTAAACCCTGTTCTTCACCAGTGGCTGTTAATTACAAGCTCAGTGCTTCTGATGGTCAACCTCTTACTAATCTCACTGAGTACAAGTCACTTGTTGGTGCTCTTCAATATTTGACATGGACCAGACCAGAAATTAGTTATGCAGTTAATCAAGTTTGACATCATATGAACTAATACAGATGTGCATTTTATAGCTGCCAAAAGGATTCTGAGGTGCATTAAGGGCAGTGTATTGATAATGGAATTTTGTTCACCAAAGGCCTTATGGCTGTCCATGGCTTCAGTGATGCATACTGGGATGGAGATCTTGATACTAGAAGAAATACATTGGGTTATTGCATATTTCTTGGCTCCAATCCCATCTCCTGGTCTAGCAAGAAGCAAACAACTGTTTCAAGGAGCTCAACAAAAGTTGAGTATAGAAGTGTAGCTCAAACTTTAGCTGAGGTGATTTGGCTTTGTCGATTCTTTGAAAGATGCATATATTCTTACCAATACCACCAATTATACAATGTGACAATGTAAGTGTTATATCTCTCTTCTCTAATCCTTTCTTTCATAGTCGCATGAAGCATATGCAGTGGACAATCATTTCATCATGGAATTGGTGCAGTCCAAAGTTCTTGATGTTCATTACATCTCAACAGTAGATCAAGTTGGTGATATATTCACGAAATTTTTTTCTACAAAGCACTTTCATCTTGAGGGGGGCTAATAACAACACACTCATTACAGGTTAACACTGCAGTTTCACTTACTGTTAAATGCCTTTAATACGTGTCAGTTTATAATTGGGCCATCATAGCTGGCAGTGGCAGTGAGTGGTGCTGAGCTTTCTATGTATTTTCTGTCAGTTTATAAACAAACAATTACTGTGTCTGTAATTCATGAAGTTTGTCTCTGTGATTGTAAGACAAATGAAAATATCAATTGCTCCTGTAATTTTCTTATCAAAGATTAATCAAAACATTCATTCTACAAATGCTGCTTTAGGAAATTAAATGGTTGTCATAATTTATATATTTTTTACATTACACTTTTATGCCGGTTATTGCACCAGATCATAGTTCGTGGGGTCGTGAAATTGATTGGTAACATCTTGGCTAAGAACTAGGAGGATGAAGAGTCTGGTGTCAATATGTAGGGGTCAAAATTATTGTTTCAGCTTGTGTAACTGTGTCTGTGCTCCTTAATGTATACACGGTGGTAAGGCGGTAGGCCTTGCAATAGGGACTGAGATTTGAGCGAGTAATTTACTAATTTCATGGTGTCTAGTATCAGTAGAAGTTGTAAGTTGAGATAGAGAGAATCAGCAACTACTCTATAGTCTATTTGTAGGTGCACAAAATAGACTCGCCACGTGGCCGCACAGGAAGACAATGAATAGGAATGATGAATCTCAGTCAAAGATCCCAATCGATGACTTGTCAAATCAAATGTCATGGTTATCTCGCCGTATCACCAAGCACGAAGAGGAGGCATCCTATAACGAATTGTCTTACAAGAAGAATCTAATCTATGAAGGATCAATGGAGTACCCTACAAGATACTAATCACGAGGTAAAGATAGGAGAAATAAGTTAACTTGGACGAAAAGATAACCCGCGAAGTAAGTAAATTATCGAGCAAGAAAAGAGACAACTGTCCCGACAGAAACCAAAGTTGTCAGCGAAAGAAGGGGAAAAACTTTATGGAAAATGGTCTGGGTGAAATATAAAGCACCTCCATGAGAACATAGCGAAGTAAAATGAGCTGTACACCATTAGGGTTGATTGGCCTATAAATAGAGGTCCTTGGGCTAAGCATGAGGGATCGTATTTTGGAGAGAGGGGAGAGCTTAGCTTAGAGAGTGGGACTAGGGTTTCCTTGTATTCAAGAACTTGTATTTTCACTTCTTGGTGGTGAATAAATAAAGATTTTCTAATTTCAAAACACTTATCATGTCTTAGATCTGTCTTCTTATTTACTTGGGTGTACCTCTTTGGATTTCTGTAGTTACATTTTGGCGTCCAGAAACAGGGAACTTAGATTGGGGATTCATACTCATCTAAGAGTTTGAGAAAGGTGGAAATTATTTTAAAATCATAGAAGTTAGAGATATAGTGAAGTTGTTTTAAAACTAGGGTTTTGTAGATCTAAAACGATTCACTCATAGTTAAGATTAGAAATCTATGAGAGGGAGTAATCTTTGGGTGTTGCATCGTGAGTGGAGGTAGATTTGGAGATACTGAACAAAAGACTAGTTGATGGCCAGAACATCGGATCGATCGAGGCACTTGATAGCAACAAGGAGAAGCAAACGTTTGGAGGCGAAAAGAGGAGGAAAAATGGAAAGGGGAGAAACATCAGTTGTAGGGGAGAGACAAGGCGCGAATCGACGACGGTATAATCCAATCAGGGAAGATGACTTTAGGGAAGGCTCGATACACACTTCTGACACGGACACCGCTGCAGAGGAAGAAATGACCAACGAAGAGCTAGTGGAAAATATTGGCGAAGAACACATGACGTTATAGCAGTTAAGGGAGACACTTCGCCTTGAACGAGAACGAGATAGGGATCTAGCGGAGCAACACGCCCGACTGATGAGACAAAATGCTATACTGGCGCTACAAAATCGCCAACGTAACGAAGAAACAATGGTTGACGCCATGGACTCGGAAGGAAACACGATGTCGTCAGTGGAATATGATCCACGACATAGGAGATTTACCCGCGAGGACGACAGAGGAGGGCAGCGAAGAAGACGACAAAGGGAAAGCAGTGAAGAAAGGGACCTGAGGAGAGCATTGGAGGCAATGAGATGGGAAGATCAAAGACGGATATGCGAAGAAGAAAGGAGGAACGAAGACGAAATGAGGCAAGAAGAGGAGAGGCGACGAGACGTGAACCAAAGGCACGAGGAAGTATTTCGGTGAGGGGATGGAAGGCTTAGTGTGATGAGAGGTTATCATCACGAAGAAAATGGAAGAAACCTGAACCAAGAAGTCTTAAACGAATTGCGAGATATGAGGACATTGATAAACAATTCGCGAAGAGGAGGCAGGGTGCAGCTGGCAGAGGCGATAAAAGAGGCAGATAAATCTCCATTTACCTATGAGATATAATGTATGCGGACATCCCTGAGAAGTGCGCGCTACCGACATTCTCAAGCATATTCAGTGGATCGGAAAGTGTTGTGCAACATTTGAAACAGTATACTCTATCATTGATGCATCGGGAAGAAACGAAGCGGTATTGTGTAAATATTTCGGCAAGCTTGATGGCGAAAGCGTTGGCATGGTTTGATGGACTGCCGGAAAGGTCGATTTCGTCATTTAAAGATTTGCAGAGAATACTCATACATAAGTAACAACATGTTGAGGCCAGGAATCGAGACCTTGTTCAACCTAAGGTGAAGACCAACGGAAAGCCTGCGAGGACTGGTAACGAGATGGAGGACGGTGTGTAGCGAACTAGTAGGAAGAGTTGATGATTTTTTTTTATCTTAGCCTTCGTGAACGCCTTATTCCCGACCGATTTGTTATACACACAAATATTCATAATCCGAAATTCCTTGACGATAAATGAATTAAGGGAATACCAAGAGGAATACATAGCATTGGAAGAGAAGCAGAGGCAAGCCATCGAAGGAAGGAAATTCAAGGCTATTAACGAGGACAATACATTTCGTGGAGGATGATCTGAAATATGAAAAAGGGGAACCGTCAACTCCGATTCGGCGAAACTTGTAGCTGTCTCCGGTGGAGATCGGGAATGGAATGACCAACAGAGATATGAAGAGTCAATACGAAGGAGTTATGAGCCACGAAATCATAATACGGGATATCATCACAGAAACAATCAAGGGCCTAGGTTTGGAGAGCGAAGATCAAATGCACCAGCTTTTGAAGATGTAAAGCTTCCTAGACTCGATACAAATGTGGAAAAAGTATGAGAATCTATAGTGTTGACTGAGGACATCCCACCCCCACCAAATTTGGGAAGAGAACCACCGTCAAGTGTAAGAAGTCATGAGTTCTGTAGGTATCATCGGTTTCATGGACATCACACGATAGACTGCCGAAACATCCGAAGGATTATACTTCGCTTACTGGAGCAAGGGAAGCTCGCCCATTTTTTGGAAGGTTATGTAACGCCACCACCACCCCCTCCTCGTGACAATAAACACGTGTACTGAATCGAAATAGATCGACGAACCCAAAGATTGAATTGTAATTCGATAATACATTCGGCCAAGAACATTCAAAATTTCCATGATAACATACTAAAGAGAGTGCATAAGAGGGACCTTGAAGGACGAGAAATATTCAGTGTAGCAAAAAAAGAGCCATTAGAAGAGTGGCAAAAGAAGGAGATAACGTTTTCAGCAAGGGACGCACCGGAAGGAGGAGCTTCGCACACGAACCCATTGGTCATAACCTTGAACTTTGGGAAATACTCAAAGTGGGATGACGACGAAGTCAAGAAAGATAAAATCTGGGCAATAGACAGAATCTTGGTGGATACGGGGAGCTCAGTAGACATACTCTTCTATCATACATTTAAAACGATAGGGTACAAGTATTCCGACCTGGTACCCTCGACATATAACATATATGGCTTTAACGAGGTCGCATCCAAGCTGATAGACGCATTTATGTGTCTATTTTGATATCGTTTTTCCATATTGTTAGTACCCATTTTTGTATTTATTTTGGTATTTTATGTTTTTGTAGGTGTTTTTGGAGAAATAAGCTTTTGTGGCGAAATTGGCTCGAAAAGTGGCATTTAGACCCCTGGAAGATGCACTAAAGGCACCCCGGAAGTATGTTCGAGATACCCCAAAAAGTGTTGAAAACATTCTAGAAAAAATTACTAAACGCACCCATGGACATGTGTTATTTACACCCCTCGATTGGATAAGGGGCACCCAGTTGATAAGGGGCAACCCATGGGTAGCTGTTGTTGGCAGACCGGAATTGGATAAGGGGACTTCATCTTCTCAAATTCAAATATTGATTTTGGCGGGAAAACTTGGTTTCATAGGGCAGATTAGGGTTTGGCTTTTGAAGGCCCTTTAAGGAGATTGATATTTGGATAATCCGGTCTTTGGGTAAAACAGGGAGACACGGTTAGTTCTCGGGTTTTGGTTTTGAGTTATAATTGGCAGTTGTGTGGAACAGTTGGACATAATATATTCTGTTTGATTCGCTTTGATCTTATGAAAGATTTTGAAAGCTTAGTCAGCTCAGAAGACGCGTAAGGAAGATTTTGTGCACTCGGCAAAACAGAGGTTGAAATATTCTCTGTAAGATTTCATGTGGATGTTGTATGTTCTACGTCATCCGAGACGTATTTGAAGCGTGTTGGTCTGGATTAAGTCAAGAATAAACCGTGCGAGGGGATCAAACAGGGAAATTATTCCCATGATATCGCAGGAAAGGAAATAAGATCACTGTGAGTTATTACAAGAGATTCTATGGGTTTGTCGAGTATAAATTGGTTGCTTAGGATGCCGGGAAGGGGTTATCGAGAGTTGGGGGAAGTTAGTAGTGGCTGTTAGAGCCGACAAGAAGAAGTGCAGTACCATGATGAGCTAAACCCCATCACTGGGACAAAGGAGGAAGCTGAATTTCATCTATGTGGTAACTTGAATTAATTCTTATTTACTTTTTGCATTGTTTATTAATTGTTTTATGATTTTTATTGAATGATTGTCATTTCAATTGATGGGTCATGCTTAGCTTAAATGATTTGATGTCCTATGCTTTCGATTTACAGTCATTGCTTTTAAAAAATCTATCTTGGCAATTATTGAGAGTTAATAAATTTTATTTGAGCCATAATTATCATAAGATTAATTTCTGAACCACATGAGTATGAAAAACAGTGAAATCCTAAGTCCCAGTAGCTCTTACTCTTGTTACCCTTGTTTACATATTTTTGCTAGTTTCAATATTTTCTTTTATAAGTCTAAAATCAACTTCCCAAGTCCGAGAAACGAATTCCCTACTTACCCTTTGTAAAAACTACATCGTTTTTGTCGCGCAGCACGCGGACTTGCCTTTAGGTTAGGTTTTAGATTTTTATTTTTATTTTTATTTTTATTTAGTTTTTTTTTTTTGTTTGATTTTATTTGATTTTACTTTGGGTATAGTCTTGCCTTTGTTGTGCAGGTTATATTTCGCATTTATTGTGGATTTGCCTACCAAAGAGGTAAGTAGCATACTCAAGATTTTATTTTTGTAAATAAGGTAATTTTTTGTTAGCTTTTTATTTGTACATAATTATTTTATTTATTTAATATTTCAATTTTATTATTATTATTTTATTTTAAAAAAAATACACGTGGACACACCAATTGTATTTTCGTCTGGCACCGATTTTAGGAAACCACGTGGTTTAGTACGGTAACCCTCTGGGCGTTATCATCCGAAAAACCACAAACCTTAGCCTCGTACCATTGACCAGTCTCTGACTGTTGGTATATATTGCTAAAGGTAACCCAAGCTTACCTAAATTAGAGAACCCAAGCATTTGCATGTGCACAATTTTTTTGGTTACCACTAGCGGTTCTACTTGTGTATGCGCCGTTGGAAACGGGTTGGAGATAGACTTGAGGATAACGACCTTTTTAATTTGAGTCCAACCCGTTACACATATTTAGGTGGTACTTCTATTTTTGCCGATATGGTTAATGAAAATGATAATAAGGTCCCGGTAAAAACCCTTAGGGGTCGTTTGAACCCGTGTAGAGTAATGCGTGACCCAGGTGTAGTTATACCAGCTTCTACGGTCCAATTTGATATTAGACACGAGACTATTGGCATGCTTCGTACTTTTAGGGGTTAGAGAATGAGAACCCGTATACCCACATAAGAGACTTTGAAATGATTTGCGACACAATGAACTATCTGAATGTCTCCAAAGATGTGCTTAGGTTACGTTTGTTTCACTTCTATCTCGATGAAAAATCCAAAGAGTGGTATCATTCTATCCCTTCCAAAACAATTACCATATAGGATGGTCTTGTAGAGGTTTTTGTTAAGAAATTCTACCCACACCATAAGATCTAACTCTTTGTTGGGAGAGTCTATCCAAACCTTCAAGTAGAAATTAGGTGAAAAACTTCATGATTACGTAAAAAGGTTTAATGAATTGTTATACCAGTGCCCACATCACGGCTTTGAAAATGGCCACTTGGCCCAAATTTTATATGAGGGCATTGATAGTGAAACCCGTATGCAGGTAGAAATAATTAGTGGCGGAGAATTCACACATCAGGACCCAAATGCTTGTTTTGACGAGTTCATTGAGTTAGCTAAGAAAACTAGGCAATGGGCTTCAATGAAAGAACCAGAAATACCTAGAAATCATATCCATAGGTTCGATAGAGTTGATTATGGGTCTGATATTCTTAGGCGTCTAGAGGCCTTAGAAATGAATCAAAGGTCACACCATGATATATACGAATAGCAAGCCCATGCTCTTTATAACAACTCTAGGTTTGAAAACCGTTAGAGATTTGAACCATATTCAGATACCTATAACCCTGGTTGGAGGAACCACCCTAATTTTTCTTGGTCTAAGGGCCAGAGTCAAGGTCATCCTAGTAGTTCTCAGACTCTCTCGGGTTTTGGGTATACTAAGAACTATTTAGGGACAGATCAGTATTAGAACCTGTCGGATAAAAAAATCATGAGCTTAGAAGAGTCTCTCACCATCTTATCTCATAACAGTGCAGAGTTTAAGCAAACAGTTGAGAAAGGTTTACAAGAAAACTCTCAGGCTATTTGAGCTAAAAATCATGTTAGTATAATTGCAGAGTTTTTGAGCGAAAGAGAAAAGGGAAAATCCCCCAATTAACCACTACCCAATCCCAGAGGAGTTCATGAACTATCCTCTAGAGAGAAAAAGTTCGATCATGTGAACTCTATAACAACCCTTAGAAGTGGTAAAACGGTAGACAACAAGGTAGCCATGCCTGATAATGGACATAGTGTAGTTCCACCCTCTACTTCCGAAGAAGAGCTCATAGCTGAAGAGACTGATAAAGTCTCTAAAGAGTCCAATGCGGTCCCCGATAGGTCTCACTTTGTTCCTAGAGCCCCATATCCACAGTTGTTAGCTCCAACCAAGAGGGAATCAACTTTCAACGAAGTAATGGAAATATTTAAACAAGTAAACATTAACATTCCATTACTAGAATCAATCAGGCAAATGCCTGCTTATGCCAAGTTCCTTAAGGATCTTTGTACTCCAAAGCGTAAGCTTAATGTCCATAAGAAAGCCTTTTTAGCTGGTCAGGTAAGTTCAATCCTTCTGAACCAAACATCCCCTAAGTATAAAGACCCCGGATGCCCCACCATATCTTGTACGATTGGCAATCACATGGTTGATAAGCCATTACTTGACTTAGGAGCTAGTGTTAAATTACTTCCGTACCATGTGTACACCCAACTAGGTCTTGGTGAGTTGAAACCGACAAAAGTGACACTACAATTAGCTGATAGGTCTGTCAAAGTCCCTCGTGGTGTCATAGAGGATGTACTGGTTAAGGTTGATAAATTTATTTATCTAGTGGATTTTGTTGTTCTAGACACTCAACCTGTTCAAGACCCTAGTGCTCAAATACCGGTGATTTTAGGTCGCTCATTTTTAGCCACATTTAATGTTATCATCAACTATAGGACCGGACTTATGAACATATCCTTTGGTAATATGACTACTGAACTAAATGTATTTAATAATACTAGAAAACCTTCTAATGATTTAGAGGAAGTGAATATGATTAGCACTTTAGTTCAGGATAATTGGGACGACACTTTATTGGATGATTCTTTGGATGAATTTGATGAGATTCTCTTCAGGCAGTTAGGTGACCAAACTGTTGAACTGGAAGAAGCTCTCGAGTACTTTAAAGACTCTACAGACCCTGAAATTCAAGCCATAGTGCTAGACCTTACGGAGATTAGTGTTGACCCTAAGTTTTGGGGTAATGATCTAAAAGAATTTCTTGAGTATTTTAAAGACTTCGAGGATCCGGAAATTCAAGCAATAGTTAGAGTTTGTCCGAAAATACTGACTACCCTAAGTTTGGAGGTAGTGATGGTCAAGTATCCCCTTTAGAAGTCCCTAACACTACACCATATCCTGGTTTTATCACCTGTACAACGTTTATATCCCCTTTACGTTTCTAAAACATCTAAAAATGTTGTACATACTGTACTTTTATGGGTTTTTAGTAATTATTTTTTTCTTAATTTTCTAATATATTAAATTGTATTTTCTTTAATTTCATAACGCGTTTTTTGTTCTCTCTCCGGGGAGCAAAACTCGTTTTTGTCTCTCAATATCTATTCAAAACCCCTCTTTCCATAAGCAAGAACAACTATGAAATCTGCTATGATTTCAACTGAAAAAACAAAAATTGAAACCTTTTCTTCTAAAACTTGGTATCCTAATCAAAACCCATATATAAAAATTCTAGATCTATCTTTGTTAAAACTTGAATTTTGTAGAGACCCTAGAAAATTTATCCTTTTCTGAAATCCAAAAAAATCCATCAATCTGATAGTCAATTATGCTTTTATTAGCCATGTATTTTGGTAAAGATTTTGCAATTACGTGTATGGTATTTGTGTTTTTTGTAGCTTCAAAGCATGTGTAATTTTTAATTTCATTTTGTGATTTCTTATGGTTTGTGTTAATTTATGTGTAGTATATTTTAGGGTTTTATATGTATATATATATTCACTTAGATTCAATTAGAAATTTAGGGTTTCATTTTAATGTTTATGAATCTGATTTATGTTGTATCAATGGCCTTCATGAGTAAAGTTGGAAATCTAATGAGGAAGAGTTTAAGCAAGAACGTTAATTCGGATTTGTGTGGATCCAATCCATCTATTTTTCAAGCAAAAAGGAGCATGTCATCTTCCAAAGTCTGTTTTGTTTTGCGTTTGCTATTGATTTTATGGTCTGATGTTTGTGCTGGTGATTTCAGGGTTATCTTGGAATACTGATGAGACATCCCTGAGACAAGATTTCGCTGAGCATGGAGAAGTTATTGACGATATTTCTTTCTGGAATGAGTAGTATGAGTGACTGCATCAAATACGTTTGATATAATTTGTTTTACCATCTTGTATTAACATTTTAATTAAAAACCTAGGAGGATCTTGTGTTCTTTTTCGAATGACTTTACAACAACTAAGGAAGAGAAATTGTGAATTTTGGGTTAACAAGTTTTGATGGTGGATTTTCATTTAAGGCTAAAATTGTAAAGGCCAAAATTATGCTCTAACATCTTGCAAAAGATAAAGCCATTAATAATTGATGAATACTTCTTCACCTTACTAATTCACCTAGAATGGAGTATGTGACAACAATCCCAGTATTCTGTGAATTAAACACACGAAATTCATCCAGGATGGAGCATGTAGCAACAATCCCATATACCCTCTGAATTTACAACATTATTAAATAATGCATGACCAGCCTTGTATTTCATGTACTCATTATCGGTGTGGCATGACGACTGAGTGTTGTTCTCAGCTGAGAAACACGAACCTCCAAGCATAAATAATGAAGCATGTACGAAATATCCGTACAGACTGCAACTCTCGGTGTGTTATACTAGCCCTATTGAGCATACGACTCTCGGTGTGTTATACTAGCCCGATTGAGCATACATCTCTCGGTGTGTGTTATACTATCCCGATTGAGCATATTCGAATCTGGATTGTCCATATCAGTCTCAGAAACGGTCACAACCATCCAATTTCACCAGCATGATTGGATGACTTGGATTGGCTCCATAACCCCCAAGCAGGTATTGGAATATTCACTACGACCCAACGCGGGCCCGCATGGTCGGCCTCCCAAAAGGGTGGCATAGCTTGCCAAACCATCCAAGCCAAAGCAGTATGGGACGAAAAACCTAAATTAGGGTTTGCGGCACATTATATGTGTTGCAAAACAGTTTCAACCTTCCATCTTCGCAGGCATAGATGGAGGGTGTAGATGTAGATTCAAAGGGCCCGAGCATGTCAACACAAACACCGTGGGCCTCCTACATACATGACCGATCGGTCGGGACCAACTATAGTTGGTCGTTCCGATTCTTGCACCCAAACAAGGCATGACGCCTTGGCCGGTGAAACCCTAATTAGGGTTTGAACATCACGAGCGTACATTTTCTCTCCCGCACGAATGAAGGGTCTAGGATTAGACTAAGTAGGTCGGTGCGTATCAACATGACCACCGTAGGCCCATCTATCTCCACACCCGATCAGCCAAGGCATATCATGCCTGGTTGCCTCGGTCGCACGCCCAAACTAGGCATGGTCACACCTCCCAATTGCAAACTAATCTCGACCAGCAAAAGGGCTGATATTTTCTCAAAATAACCACACATAGGTTGAAGCATACACATATGCAGATTGGGCGAGGCTCGGTTCTTGATCGTAGATCTACCTCCGGATATTGTTCATTTGTGGGAGGAAACCTAGTAACTTGGCGCGAGCAATAAACAATCGATCGTAGCTATATCTAGTGCATAAAGCGAGAGGTTAGGGCTATGGCTAATGGTATATGTGAGTTATTATGGTTAAGAATACTATTTGCAAAAATTGGTTTCAAGCCTAAAGGTCCAATGAAGTTGCCTTTGCGACAACAAGGCTGCCATCGGCATTGCTCACAACCCAGATTCAACATGACAGAACCAAGCATGTAGAAGTGGACGGACATTTCATCAAAGAGAAATTGGATGAAGGAGTTATCAGCACTCCTTTTGTAAGAACCGAAAATCAGATTGCAGACATTCGACAAAAGGAGTTCCAAGTCGACCATTCAACTCTTTCCTTGACAAGCTTGGTATCTTTAGATATCTACGCATTTGACTTGAGGGGGAGTGTTGAAATATTAGTCTCATGGTCGGAGTTATACTCGTTAGTGTAGTATAGAACATGTGAAGAATACACTCTTTACATGTATAGTCTGTTAAGAAAGCCTTCTTCACGAGATATCATCTGTGTGCATACGGTTATGTTGTGTAGGTATAGTGTACGGTGGATTGCAAACAATGTTTAGATATTTTTAGGGTATTCTTGTAAGCGTGCATATACTCAATCTATAAAATAGAGGATCTCACCTACGAGTGGCGTACACTCACTACACCATTTTTAGGAATTAGCAACGGAGCCTGGCCGTTGCTGACTGGGGTCGCAACGGCAGATCGCCGTTCCAAAACACGGTGTTGCATTTTTTTCGCAACGGCATAAGCTCCGTTGCGAATCTCGGTCAGCAACGGAGATTCGCAACGTACCGTGCCGTTGCGACTTTGTTTATTCGCAACCAAGGTCTGTCGTTGCTAAGATGTTTCTAATTATAGGAATACCCCTACAGGAACTATGGTTACGGGTTCTAATTTAGCAACAAAACATCGACGTTGCTAATCTTTGCACCTTGAGAAAAAAAAATGTCGGTCTTCATTGACTGGTCTAAATCCATTCCCCCACATTTACCTCGCTGCATTACCCAGTTCCCCATATTGAGCATTCCACGAGATATACAAACTTTTACACATTCATTCACTTTCATTTCCACATTTACCATTATGAAAAAAGAATTCTTGATTGAAGTTAACAAGTATGAGTATTTGATACAAACTATATCATTTCATTTAATGGACATACATGTTCCTAAGTTCGTTTGTATAAAGTTAAAATTCCTAAGTTCTTCTAACTTAAATCTCTATAAGGAGATACTACATTATAACTTACAAATCTTGCTGGCTTCTAAGGGACCTAATGGTTCTTTGCTTTCACACTTTGTTCTCCAACCTTTATGATCTCACAACATATCATCATTCAATTAACCCGCGAACAAATCATCACAAATTCTTCTAATCGGATATCCAAAAGTATGCTTATAATGATTGAGTCGAAGGCGATAGGCTACATAATCAAATCAAAAGAACCCACATACTTCACACTAACACATAGCTTATGCAAGAGAATGAAAGTATCAAATTACACTCAATGAAACATGTATGCCTCGGCGGTGGCTATTTTCGAATCAACAATCTCAATGAAAACCATCGTAAACAAATAATGAATAAGAGGATTTCAAGAATAACAAGTGATTAAGACACTTAAGGATCTACTAGTATCAAAGGCATTCGACATGTCCACCGAATCTCGGCAATCCAAGTGATTAACAATAGATGCATCAATTTGTACCATATTAACAATAGTTCTTATCCGGGCATTGCAATCAAGAAAAGAATTGCTAGTAATAGCGGCTTGAATAATGTCACTTGGGCATTACAATTCACATATTCTATTCTTTTTTTTTCTCAAAGTCATGTCACATATTCCTATATCCCCTTGTAGATGACCAAATCTCAATGAAAGTGTAAGCTATAAGCAACACGGGATAACATGCGTAAGGACTGAGCTTTTTCGTAGTTATAATTCCAATATAACAAAGTGTAATAAATTCAAAACTATCACGGGTTCAATTCGATGAATGCATTAAAATATTGGTTAGAAAGTTATAAGTTATAAAAATCACTTATAAGCATCATCCGAAGGCAAAACAGAAATACTACTCAAGTTTGGGAAAGTCATGCCGGCTAGCAAACTCAAGTTTCGGCAATATCTGCGACAAACCCATCATAGATGAACTAATAAAGTATCAAACTCGCCATGTCTTACTTGCATACATGACTAATCTTGGTCACGAACAATTCACTGACAACACTTTAATGTTTACTAAGAGCAGAAAATTATAAAATTTGAGACAACGAAGTATCTTTGTACAAGGAAATAAATCAAAATCGAGATATGGTATTTAATGTAACCAGGACAATGAAGAAACCTGAATAAATTGAATATTACTTAGGGAAGTGGGCATATCAAGCTGAAGGAGACATGTTAATATGCATTTTGAGCCCCAAAATCAAGGAAATTATGTGACTCTACGTACTAGATAATGATAATCAAAAGAAAGAAAGATTCGTTCAGTTGCAAAATCTTTCTCACAGTGATGTACACATTTTAGTTTCTAGGGTTCTATATTCGTAATCTATCTTCATATTCGACGGATGCGAGGTGGGAAATAGTCACTATCTAAGAAACACGAGACCCATTCGTAAAATATAATAATCCAAAGACGATAAAATGGACACGGGGAACAAGACACGTTGACCGCCTAGATGAAGTGTCCCTACTTTCCTGGTCTATTAGTTATACAACAATAATGAGATCATATTACTAGGTTCAAGATCGAGATATCATGAAACCTACCTCATTCATGATAAGTTTGGACATTTCCTTCGCTCCTCTACCTTCCCATCCAATATCTCAAGCTTCCGAGATAAATGCCTCTTTGTTGCCTGCAAAAAGTTAATAAGATGTCCACGAAAAGCAGATCCTGGCGTTAGTTCCTCGACACCACTGGTTCAAAATCATGTATAGCTCAATTTTTAGAACGACATGGTTAACAAAGTCTAGCTAATTACAAACTTTAACCCTCGAGTGTTTATAAGAACTCTTAAGGCATTTACCATTTAGAAAACAACCAGAAATGAAAAGCTATATTCGACTAATTTGTGCATCGACAAAGTAGTTTCCTAATAACTGGATGGCAATCTTTATTGCCTCCAAAGTCCAAGTAAATAAATCAGTAGAGGTATGACAAGCAAATAATTACCTCTGTTTTTTTGATGGTACCCCTTTGGTAGAAACAATATTGAGAGGAACAAGATATTTAGCGGTTCCCTTGTCACCTTTTTTCTTAGAGCCATCTCGCATTAACTATAACACAACACAAACACTAAGAGTGTGAAAAGAAATCCAACATTTTGCTTGTCAATGTATGAATAAGTTAGCAACTAACAATACAAGAAGGTGAAACCTTGATTTGTCTTCAACCGCCATAGAAGCTCAAGGGGCGCACGACACTTGGCAAGTTTCTTTTTGCAATGTTCTTACCACCAACAAATGCTCCATTTTTCATTTCGGTGGCAAGTTTGGCATCGTCACTAAATAAAGCCGCAAACATTACGGATAATTCATTAGACATAGAGTCACCTACGTAGAAAAGGAACATAAACTTCACTACCTTAAATTAAAAGATGCTATTTCTCTAAAATTCAAAGCTGATCATCTATAAAATCAAGTGCAGCTGCAGAATATGAATTAAGATGAAGAGAAAAAAATCTTATAACTGAATGAACCAACCCCACGATAAACATTTGATCCACGGAAAAACACAATTCACAAAACAATTTCAATAAAAAGACATCCGCTAAAATATTTGATGTAGTACTCAATTGCAAATAGTTAAGGTGGTTTTACTTTCCTTTTAAAGTAACCATGAAATAATGCCTAATATGACCAAGACCAACACCACTAAATGTTTTCACAAGCTATAAGAAAATGAGATTTTAAAAAAATGCCCATATAGAGAAATGCATTTAATAAAGTGTCCACGTTTTTTTCTAATTTTATTAAATGGCCATGCCGTTTGCTTTTCCGTCTAGCTCCGCTAAATTAGTAAAATATCGTGGACTTGGTCAATTTCTCATCTGACGATATGAGTTTCGGATGGGCACAATTACAAATCTGCCCATTACTCGAACAGACAAAATATCATCTTTGACCGTCCACGCGTCTGTTCATCGACGGCTGAAAATTAAGGAAACCAGATCCTTACGCGTGTTAAAAAAATGCGCATCTCACCTTTTAACGAATACCTAGGGTTTTTATTCGGTCTCTCCGCGCCTCCTCCTCTTCACCGTTTCTTTCTGCATCGTACGCCCCCTTCCTTCTTCCTTCTCTTTTTTATTTCTGTTCATCTGCAACTCTATCTCCATCACCAGCTACATCTAACCAAGACCAAGTGTTTTTTGCTTATTTGAATTGATTAGTTAGATCGAATTTCGCTTTCGATTTGGGGAATCAATGGGGTTTGTGTTTGGTTTTCAGTTGGGGTTTGAATCGGGTTTCTAGTGGTGGTAGTATGAAGGTGGTGGAAGGGTTAATGGTGTTTAATTTTGGGTAGGGTGTTCTTGCAGAAGATAGTAATGGCGGTTGTTTGGAAATTGGTCATGTATTTTGAGGTTAGAAAATTTTCAGAATACAGAAATAAGGTGTTCGATTAATGTGCAATGAGGAGCCAGAATACAGAAATTTTACATTTCAATTTGGGGTTCAATTGGTTAATTGTTTGTCTGTGAATGAATTAGGAAGAGTTTGCAACATTTTGTTTGATTATTCAAAAGCAATTCCAGTGGATTTGATTATTAACTTGCTAACATACCTGTACCTAAAGAGAGAAAGTAGCTAAGTGCTTCAGAGATCAACCTAATTTGAGGATAGTTTTAATATTTAGCAGGATTCTATCATGTTTCCTACTGTTTTGTCTAAAGAATACATGATGTTTAAATTGTGGTCACTTTCATTTGAATTTTTAGTATCAATTGGTTTGATGCTGCAAGAGACAATGGAGGTGATTTTTCCTAATTAATTCCATTTTTTATTTTATTGAAGAACTGTACTTGTAATTGCATTCGTTCTGTAAATAAATTTTGGGGAAGAAGATAAAGTATTTTTTTTCTCTTACGGTGGCAGTGACTTGAGTCGAAGCAACTCGGTACTGACCCATTCGATTTGACTCGGTCGACTCAAACGATTTAAGGGTTAGAATGTCTTTTGAGAAGACCGAATTACTGCCACCTGTCCTCTAACGGCTGTTAGCCGTTTTTTCAATAAAACGGGACGGAAAAGGTCAAGAGATGGACATTTAATAAATTTAAAATAAAACGTAGACATTTTCTTAATTGCATTTCCCTACATGGGCAGTTTATTAAAAGCCCCGAAAATGGGATAATTAGGAACCGGGCTAAATTGCTGAACAATCGTAATCCATTAATAAACCAAATTTTTGAAGGTGAGTGTTATGCAAAACATACAGATAAAAACATCAATTTTTTTTTTTTTTGAAAGTTAAGTAGATTACTGAAGCACAAATTACATAGAGTTATTCAAAGTGTTGGTTTCCCTTATCTCATTACAGTGATTTGAGATATTGGCCCATACCAACATATTGTTAACTCCTATATCTGAAAAAGAAAAAGCAGCTGAAATTGAAAATATAACATCGACCAGTTGTAAGGCATTTGAAATGCGGTCGGCATTTGGAACCAGTTTGTTTGTGGATGTTTGTCTTTTTTCCTCCTTTGCTAATATATCCGCCACTTTGTTGCATTTTCTGTTCTTAAAAGAGATACCCAAAAAACTAGTACATGACCTTAAGATTTTCATTGCTTCCGACACAATAGCTTGATTTCTCCAAAAAATGTTGCTTGGCTTGTTTTGAGCATAAAGAATAAGTCTCTGGCAGTCGCCTTCCACATAGAAACTTTTAAGATCCATATTCTTAGCCCATTTAGCCACTTCTAACAGACTCAAAGCCTCTGCTTCTTCTGCAGTGGAGGCATTGAAGGTCCCAGCTGAAGCTTGGATAGCTGTCCCTGTATCAGAACGAAATATTATACCGTAACCAGCAATAGAAGAAAAATCCACCCAAGAAGCATCAAAATTCACTTTAGATTGAGTAGGAGAAGGAGTTGTCCATCCTTGATCAGTATTGTTATTATTCTTATTTCGGTCAGAGGTAATATTAACTCTACTGTGATGATGTTCCACTATTTTTTCCTTTAATGGGGCCCAAAAATTCAAATGTCATTTGGACTGACTAAGGCCAATTGCAGACTAGTAGTTGATTTTTTCTCGAATATCCTAAGGCATCTTTCTTTCCAAATTAGCCAGCATTTTGTGGCCATAATTTCTATCTCTAAACTGCTGCAAACTCCAGCAATCCAATCAGAATACATATGTGAAAAGGAAAAATCTGCATCACTACTAAGCCTCAATCCTACCAAGGGGGGTAACATCCAGACAGATTTAGCATAGGGACATTCAAAGAATATATGCTTTAAGGATTCACAATCATGTTCACAGAAAATGCATTTCATATCTATATCCTTCATAAATTGTCCTAGCTTTTTCCTAACAGGTAGAGCATTATGAATACATTTCCACGGGAAAATTTTTATTCTTTGAGAAATATTAAGCTTCCAAAATGACTTCCAAAAATGTGCATTCTTTGCTCTATTAGGCTCAACTCTTTGGATTTTTCAATTTCGATACATTGACTTTGAGTAAAAATTTCCATCCGTAGTTAGTAGCCATCTTAGTTTGTCCTGTTTCATCCTACCATTTATCTCGGTAAATAATCTAATATTCAAAATCTTTTCAGCAATAACAGATGGGAAGTTGTTTCTAACTTCCCTTTCATTCCACTTCTTTGTATTCGAGTCCAATAACTCAGATACAAGTGTTAAAGAGTTTAATTGAGTACCACAGTAGGTTAAAAGATTATCTTCCATACCTGGTATCCATTTGTCATTCCAAATATGAATTTGCTTACCATTCCCTACCTCCCAGCAACTGAATTGTAGAATCAAAGATACTCCCTGCAAAATGCATTTCCATATCCAAGAAGCATTGTAATGTTTCTTGGCGTGTAGAATGGTTGTATTCCTGAAATATTTATCTTTTAAAACAGAACCCATAATAGTATTTTGTTGAGTAGCTATTCGCCAAGCCAGTTTGGCTATCATGGCCTTATTCATCTTTTTTGCTTCTTTAAAACCTAGACCTCCTAGATCCATTGGTTCACAAAGAAATTCCCACTAATCGGGTAAAAACCTCTAGAGTTATTATGTTTACCCCACCAAAAGTTCCTACGAATGGCATCAATTTTATCTACGTTATTTTATTAGGTAAAGAGAAACAACCCATCGATATATCGGTAGACTAGACAGTCTGCCGATTTGTTCGGGGTCATTTTCTTTGGATTTGGGCTAAGGTAGTACCATTCCAACTTTGAGCTCTTAAATCCATATTTGTGACAATTTTGTCAAAAGTTTTAATTTTTGACCTATCAACAAAAAGAGGTGCTCCTAAGTAAGAGTCTGAGATGTCGATTTTCTTAATCTTCAAGAGTCTAAGCATGATTTTTTGATGTTTAGAATGTATCCTTTTACTAAAAATACACCAGATTTGGAAAAGTTTATTAATTGGCCAGACGCCCTACTAAACTGGTTAATAATATCTAACAAGTTCTTACAACTATTAAGAGAAGCTTTAGAAAACAGAAGACAGTCATCGGCAAATAATAAATGGGATATTGATTGACTATGTCTAGATATTTTAATTCCAGATATGTGTTTTGTTTGTTCCCTAGCAACCAGAAGTCTAGAGAAAACATCCATACAGATGAGGAATAGGTAAGGAGACAGTGGGTCTCCTTGCCTTAAACCTCTCGATGGTGTGAAGAAAACTCCAGGGATTCCATTCAGTAAAACTGCAATGGATGCCGTAGACACACATTGGTGAATAAGGTTACACCAGTCATCACTAAATCCAAAAGCCGAGAGAGTTTGCATTAAGAAATCCCAATTAACCCTGTCAAAAGCTTTTGACATGTCTATTTTAAGTCCCAAACCCCCATTTTTTGTTTTCATTTTCTTTAGAGAGTGTATAACTTCATGAGCCACCACAATGTTGTCTGCAATTTGTCTTGAAGACAGAAAAGCCGACTGAAATGGAGAGATCATTTTTTCTAAGAAAGTTTTTAATCTGTTTGCTAAAAGTTTTGAGAGAATCTTATAAGGAGTATTACTTAATCCTATGGGTCTGAAGTCATTAGGAGATTTAGGTTGTTTTAATTTAGGAATTAAGAAAAGAAAAGTTTCATTCATTTTTGGATTAATCTTTTTGGTTTTAAAAACTTCTTGTATCATTGATACAATTTGGTTACCAACCAAATCCCAGTTATTTTTGAAAAAACTCACCGGGAAACCATCTGGTCCCGGAGACTTATTTGATTTCATAGATTTTACAACCTTCCATACCTCTTGGTGATGGAATTGCTAGCAAACCTATGTTATCTTGATCAGATATGACCTTTGGAATCAAACTCATAAGTTCTTGGTCAGTTGTAGTTGAAGTAGCAGTAAAAAGGTTTTCAAAATGTAGTTTTAATTCGTCTGCAATTTGCGATTTCTTTTTTAAGACCTCCCCATTTTGACCAGGTTAAACAATCTATGTTATTTCTTTTCCTTCTTTTAAGTGTTTAACATGGAAGTATTTAGTATTTCGTTCTCCTAATTTCACATAATTATCTCAAGATATTTGTTTTGCAATTGCTTCTTGCGTATCGTAAAGGTTTTCTAGTTCTAAGATCTTCGCATTTAGAAAAAATTGTTTATGTTTGGTCTGACTAGAGGCCTGAACCTGCTCTATGGTTTTTAAAAGTTTAGAGATCTTCCTTTCTGGAACTCCAAAAACATTTTTCCTCCAAATGCTAAGATTTTCCCCTAGTGTTTTCAGATTATTTATAACTACTTCAGTGGCATTCGGCAAAGAAGAGTCCCAAGTATTACGGATTAGTTGAATACAAGAAGGTTCCTTATGCCAAATATCAAAAAATTTAAAAGGAAAAGCTAGAGCACAATCGAAGATGGATTTAAATCTAACCTTATGGGACTATGGTCAGAACCTATATGAGGCAGATGAGTAAGAGTAGATTCAGGAAATTGGCTTATCCAATCATCATTAGTATAAGCCTTATCCAATCTCTCTTGAATGTTCTTATTCCCTTCCCTATTGTTATTCCAAGTAAAATCATTACCAATAAAACCTAAGTCAGATAAACCAGCTCTTTGAAGCAGTCTAAGAAAAGGCTCTGCTTCCATACTGTTGAAAGGCAAGCCACCTATTTTTTCTGAAGGATCTAGAATTTGGTTGTAATCACCCATTACAACCCAAGGCATACCAGAGTGGGTTAATCTAGAAGCTATGTCTTCTAAAAAATTCCAAGAATCAATTCTATTTGGTTTGTAAGGACTTCCATAGAAAGCCGTGAAGAGCCACAAATTTTCATGAAAGTTCGTTTTAACTAAAACATTAAGCATATTGTTATTCCAGTGCACAATATCGAAATGAAAACCATCCACCCAAGCTAAAGCTAGACCCCCTGCTTTGCCAATTGGATCAACAAAGAAGCAATTTGGGAAACTAGATAAAATCTTTCGGAGAAACGGTCTTTGAGACTTTGTTTCTGAGAGAAACAATACGTCCGGTTTTTCAGCACTTATTATTTGACCTAGATGTTGTCTAGTCTTTTTATTCCCACACCCCTGAGCATTCCAAGCAACTATTTTCATGTTAATAAACTTAAAGGATAGTATAAACTAAAGGGGATACAGAAAAAGTTGATCTTAACACAGAGTTAACAAATTTGATACAAAATAAGAAATTGACTGGAAATTAAGATCTCAAAATATTTGACAAAGTAATATCACGAAGATTATAGTTATAGGGAAGTACTGAGCCCCAGGTTTTTTCCTCAGCAACTTTCATTATGACAGCAATTTTCTCATCAACAGGAATAGGGTTTGAAGCAAAATCAACAGATTCTCCTAGGAAGGACCCGTACTGGTTTAGAAGACTCGACACAGAATCCTTTTCAATAGATAAAACAGGCGGCGATGAAGGAGGGCTTTTAAAAAGAACTGAAGAATGACCACAAGATTTCAAATCCGCAGTAGATTTTGAAGATGCATTTGAAATTTCACTTGAAGATGAAGAAAAGGTGATAATAAATCTTTGGCCGTGAGACTCAACCAAATCATTTTGTGGAGTGAAAAATTCCTCATCGATTCTTTGAGGGATGAAAGATCAATGAAATTAGAAGGAGCGGCGGAGGATTCGCCTTTACAAAACTTATTTTTCGGAACAATATCCCCTAAAAGTCCCTCACTTTGAGTCATGAAATCCCAATCTGAGATTTCCTTATAATCGGGTAAGGGAGAGCCCATGTATGAAACGGGTGAAAAATCCGACAAAGGTCTTTTTCCCAAAACAGTCGAATCTTCGCACGAGTCCAAAAACCGGCCCATCGGGAGAGGCATATAGACCGACTGACTCTCTGTCTGACTCGCTACCTTCTGACTCAGATGAAAGTAAGTCAGGACCATAAATACTACTCCATCCGTTCCACTTTAGATGATGTTTTTGGAGTTTTCACGCATATTAAGAAATGAAGAGAGATATAAAAAAATTCTATCTATGCCCTTGAGAAAAGTCTTAAAACATTAATTGCTATTAGTGTGTTTAAAAATAAACTTATGGTTCCAAGACAAAATGTGAGGGTATTAATGGTAGTTTTGTGGGAAAAATATGAAAACTATCAAGTAATATGGAACAAAAAAATAACCCTAAACACTCATCTAAAATGGAACGGAGGGAGTATCAAAGAAGGTATCGAATCAATCAATTCCGTGTCATGAAGAACGAAGTAGGAGAGAAAACAAAAGCAGGAGAACTCATAGATACATCAGAAAAGTATGTCGTATCTATTTGTTCATCTAGTAGGACCTTAAACTCATCCTCCCAACTCTGAGACTCGTCATCAATTTCGAAAAAAGGGCTGTTATCATAAATCCCTTCCATCATACGATTTTCAAGTAATGCATAGTTTGCTTGAACATGTCCTAGTCGATTCTGATTGAGACAAACTCGATGGGAAGATTCATATAAACAAAATAAATTATTGATTACGGGTTTGAGCCCACTTTTGCTCTAACCGAATTAGGAGAGCTGACGTTCCACATTGAGTTCAAGTTTAACAAAAAGAGGATCTCCGGGCTCAAGTATTTGGACGGTGGGTAGATTTCAAAAACTCTTCCCACTTTCTTGCAAATCCGTGCATTAATGTATTCATGAAGGTGGAAGTTTTTAAGATTAAGTAGATGGACCCAAACTGAGATAAATTTCAGAGAATCCCTTTCAATAAGGCCATCCGGAAAAAAAAAGCACACATTGGAAAAGCATCACCATAAACTTGCCAGGGTCTAAAAGCCAGTATAGAGGAAAAGTGTTCCCTTTCAGAAAATTCTATTAAAAACAAGTTTGTATCTAATGAGGAGATTTTGAATTTAATTCTAGGACCCCATCTGTATTTTAAAGCATACTTAATGTACTCTTTGTCAAAAATAGAAGTAGAGAAAACTCTGCCAACAAGAGAGTGTTCACAGTTGAAATGCATATCTTCAATGATAAGAGGGAAAAGAGGTGAAGGAGGCAAGTCACGAGTGGATGCACGACTAATAATGGATGAAGTATTAACTGATGGCAAGCCCACAGGAAGATACATTGGTAAATTCATTTGGTAATGCCAAAAAAGTAAAGATGCAGAGATACTTAATGATTAAAGACAAAAGAAAAGACAGGCAATCTCTTTCAGAGAAGAGATTGAGTAGAAAAGAAAGAGATCAAGTGCAATGAAAGCTTTGCAAGAGAACTGTGGTGAAGAAAAAGACCTTTCATTTACAATAAATAGAGGGTAAAAGTTAAGATTTTTTGAATAAACAGTGCATAAGGAGAGAGAGATGGTCTATGGGTAGCGGCAATGTCTCCTATTGATCTTAGGGCATTATCTCCTATTAATCTTAGGGCATGTAGAGGCCGCATGGGGGGTAAGGCTGGCTGAAGTACAACTCTTAGGCATGTCTCGAGATGAAAAGACAAATTAAAACTGAGTTACAATATAGTTCGAAAAGAAGCTGGGAATGAGCAGGTTCCTAAAGAATTCGTGAGACCAAACATAGACTAATTTAATCTATAACAAAAGAAAACAAAGCTAATGTCTAGTTTCTTTTAGTTGAAATGTCTTAGTTTGGAGAATGACCAGTGTCAAGAATTCAAAACTACCTTCCATAACAACATGCAAACACTGCAATGAGTAAATAGTGAAAATCTAACCTGATTCACTTTTGTTTACTTTACAGTAAGTTTTCAAATAAAATTCTCTAATTGGGTACAACGGACAGTATTATATTGACCAGTGTCAACTTTAATAGACCTCAAAATAACCAAAAAGCAGTTCAAATTTTGAAAATTATTTTAATAATATTTTGAAGCAGAAGAAGACCGTTAGGATTAATCCTATTACCCCCTGACGGAGCGAAATGCCGGAGTTAAGAGACAACCGAACAGAACAACAGATACAGAGAAAGAGCTTCATTCAGTAATGAAATTTCAGTGTAGGTAAGAGTCCAAATCCAAAACCCAAAGAGACCGAGAAAGAGTTTGATCGTCTCGATTCAGCAAAAGCATTCATAGAAATATAGAGTAAAAAAATTAGCCTCAAAGGCTAAAGATGAATAATGAGATAGATACTGAAACCGTAATTAAAATAATCAAAGAATAGCAAAAATATCATGCTACACTCTAGAGGTTTAACATGGCATTCTCAGAGATTTTAAGAGAAAAACAGAAAAATAAACTCACCTAAATGTGGGGAAAAATGCCCTATGTTTTACTTTATGAGATGACATATGTATGTTGAATCATCATTCCAATACTTAAAAGTGTTTCGTGATCCCGATAGACCAGATGAATGAGACACGGTTGCAGAAACCAGATGTTACCTTGGAGGCAAACAATCCAGGAGAACAAGGATTCACCATGATCATGGAGAATCCGGAGAGAACGGAGAAGGCAATATTCCGGGATGAAAAGCAAACAACAGGACAGATCTTAGATTTCTATGAGAAGTTATCAAGGCTAAATTTGGGAGTTTCTATTTCCAAATTTTTGAAGATTTTAAGTTAGTTGTAAATGAAAACAAGTTTGTTATATGAATATTTTGAAAAACAATTTTATCCAAGTTTGATTAAAACAGCTAACAGAATTTGTAAACTTTGGCCAAAAAATATGAAAAAAAAACCAGTACAAGGAGAGGTAGAAATTCAAAACCCGATAAAATGGATGAGAGGAGAGTATGCCTGCCATAATGATTGTCGCTTTGAAATTTACCAGGGGACTCGTCGAGAAAGCTCACTCCATGCTAGAGGCAAGAGAGAGGAATGAGGAAAGATGCAAAGGCAGGCAAGAGAGGAATCAATCGATAAAAACATCAATTAAAGTCCTAGAATAGGGACATTCATTCATGGACCCGTAAATCGTATTAGATTACATGTTGGTTTTGGCTTGTGATAATCGAAATTTTTTCATGTATTTCAAGTTCAACACAGCGCCATGTCGAATTTAGAATTGGGACATTCATGAACCCATTCATAGTTAAATAGTGTACATGTTGGTTTTGGCCTGTCATCATAGCATATCGAATTTAGATGTTGTGCAAAAAGTTCATATGATTCTTAAACGTGTTCCCTAGCTTTGATAAATTATTAGCGTAAGTCTAGACAAATTTGTTAACACTAGCTAAGATATGCGAATGGCTGTTGTGTTAGTAGTGGCAAGATCGCCAGTTCAACTAAGTTAATAGAATTTCAACATAAGAACTGGTGATGCAACAATAGCACAAGCCACAAGCAACACTCTTATGGTTTATAAAGAAATAAGAAGGTTTCCAAAATTGACAAATTGAACATTTTGTAATTAGAGGTGAAAGAATGGGTTGTGTTTTATTACAGTGGTTTGTCATTTGCTTGACATGCACATTCTTGCAAACCCCTAATACTTTGTTTTGTTTGTCTTTAAAGTCCTAGGGAGATCTTCATAGAGCTGATGAATACTACTCCCGTGCAGTATTAGCAGATCCTCAAGACGGTGATGTCTTATCGTGGTTTGGGAGCTCCATCATGATTATGAAATAGCTTCTAGCTACTTCAAATGTGCAGTTAAAGCTGCTCCCGAGGACTTCATTCTCGAAAATTTGAACTTTCTTTTGGTATGGTATATTGAGCATTTTCTTTACTCCTTACCATTTTTAAGTTCTTCTCAACTGCAGTCATGTTCAAGTTTCCTCTGGGAAACTTGGCTCTTTACATGATGAAAAGAACAACAGTACAAACGAATAATAGGGTCAACACCAGTGTTCTTTTGCAGCACACAGGAGTAGGCTAGTTCTTGAAATGTTTGCTGTAAATTTCATATTCAATTGAGAAATTTTGCAGTCGAGCAGCAGTATCAATTCAATTGCTCTTTGTTTTTTTGAGTCAATCCAATTGTTGATTACTTGATAGCAGTTCGATTGTTCTATGTGGAACTATGACAGTTTAATGTACGATTATGACAACAAAGATTGTCCACTTACACTGAACAAATGTTAAATATGGATGAGATACTCAGAGATGGGTTGCAAACGACCTTACTCATATTGTACACAATTGCTGCAGGTTGAAGCTACTGCAGTTGCACCTGATTTCGACTGCACTGTATGATCGAAAAAGTTCCTAGAGGGTGGTAGCAGTCCTTTACATCGCAAGTGACAGTCTTGCTCCCGTAAGGGTCCCCTTTGTGTCTGCAAGGTTTAGGTGATACGTATGGATTCTTGAATTTTCAAGTCAGGTATTTGATGGCATTAGGAATCCTGCAAAGATTGCATGGAATTACCATCTTGAGTGTTTAATTATCTCACACTCGTTGCCTCCGAACCTTAATGCAACGGAAACTAATGCAGCAAAAGTTCGCATAAACCCTGAACCAGTCTTGTGGAGATTACTTGTAATGTGCTTCCGGTAACTCGTGACAATTTTCAGCGAATTGGATCTATCACGGTATGGTAGGAATTTGATGAAAAAGCAAAATTGGATCTCAGTCAATCCCATAGCATCATTTTTCCTACGTTCATTTTTCCTACATCTTTCTGAAGAATAAAAATAGAAGTAATAATTGAAGGTAACTGAATCAAAACGATTTAACATAACTCGAAGGATAGTTACCCCAATTTATCATGCTTCAACGTACCGGACAAAATTCAGGATCGGTCTAGATTATGCTATCATTTATGTTTGTCACCGGTTCTTTCAAAAGAACTACTCATACAGAGGTGGTGAACGTGGTCAACTAGAAGAGCATGCTTTCATTTGGGTGTTATGCTTTTACTTGCAACAATATTCCTATCTCATGCAGAGCGAACTTCCACCATGGGCTCTATATCATACGACATCCACCATCTCATCACCTAATTCTTTCACACAAATTTAACAATCTTCTACTCACTATTATGCCAGTATCCTTCCCCTGGTACCAAAAGAACCTCAGAAATTTAACATTCTTTCCGTCAAGCGGAAAATCCTTGGCCCATTAAAATAAATATTTGCATAACATTAGCGTAGAAGTTAAGTCTGTTTTACTTGTTTGTATGGTTTAATTAAAAACTAATCACTTCCTTCAGCGTGGCCCTCTTCTTCTTCCAAAAGATGTGCTCCGAAAATAAGAGTTGATTTGCTCAAACTTTTTTAAGCCGTTATCGAATGCTTCTGAAGATTCCGTTGCCGCATACCAACGTCAGTGACCTAAAACCCCCAGAAAACAACCAAGAACAACCATTAGATCCGAGATAAACATCTTTAAAAGAGGAGATTAAACAACCAAAATTGGTGTAGATATCTCACCTTAAAAGAGGAGATTAAACCACCAAATTGGTGTAGATATCTCACCAAAAGATAAGAAGAAAACATAATAAACCAAACTAAGACAACTAAACTAGGAAAGTAGAAAGTAGAAAAGAGTGAAGAAGCTCAGACCCGGCCCAAAACGGACCAGATCTGAGTAGTGAGGGCCTGCCGGCTAGAGAAACTTTTCTCTTGTTTAAGGAGAGAGAGAGAGAGAGAGAGAGAGAGAGAGAGAGAGAGAGAGAGAGAGAGAGAGAGAGTCAATCAACAAATTCTCGTTCACTAAACTAGAAAACATCTTCTTAAGTTCAGCAAATTTAGGCAGTTCAGTAAGGTATTTAGAATTTTGGTGGATAACCAAGTCAAATGGGTTACAAACCTTACGGTTGATATAGACTGTAATATCCTATTCAAACGTTCTAAAATCACAATCCCATTGAAAATGAGAAGAGAAACATGCAGCTAGCAGATAAAATGGATAGGTACAACAATTTTATAACTAGTGATTTTGGTCATTAACATTCTCTAAATACTATATACAAAATGATAATATCACGTAAGTAGTGAATCACTTACAGGATCAAGCACATCAAATTCTTCATTCCCATTCTCCACAACAGATGCCCTAGCAGAAGATCCTCCCCAAGAACTTTTAGATACCAGTGAAACACGCAGCTAGCAGATGACGAAGATAGGTACAACAAGTTATAACTAGTGACTTTGGTCATTAACATTCTCTGAATCCCAAAACGATAATATAACGACGTAAGTAGTGAATCACTTACAGCATCAAGCAAATAAATTCCATTCTCTACAACAGACGCCCAAGCAGAAGATCCTTCAGGTACCAGTGGATCCGCTGGAACATAAATCACCCTCAACTCGAATTCCTCAACAACCTTCCCACTTTCTTTCCAAAACTACAAAAAGAAAATAAACGTCAGAATAAGAATCAAATCACTCAGGACTCCTCTTAGAAAACCAAACACGAACTATTTACCATTTCAGGTGTAATGTCTTCCCCTGTTGCACCTTTTGGTGCTATAAAGCTCTGTATGAGAAGCCCGTCTTCGAAACGCGTGTCTGGTGATTCTCCCTCTGCTAGCATATATACTAAACAAACAAACAAAAAGTAAAACTCAACATCTATGATCAAATCAGACCTCAATATGATAGATGAACAGTAGCTTAACAAACACAATAGAGCTAACAGTTGCGCATTTGAAACTTAAACTTCATTCTAATAGGCTTCTAACTCATCCTCCTAGGAATAAAAGTCTACTTTTAGAATCACTCAGAGAGTCAGAGGGTAACTTGATGGGCCTATACCTAAAAACAGATCAACCTAAACCAACAGTAGGCCTGTAAAATCAATGAATGAATCAAGAATCACCTAAAACGTTGCATGTTGTTCCAGGTAATACAATTCCTATGTTTGGATTAGGACGGTAATAATCCACATTCGTCACTCTAACCTGCAAATCATACCCAAAACAAACAGTTATACAACAGAATTAGATGAATAAACAAAGAGAAATAATAAAAAAGAGAAACTCACCTTGAAAGCAGCATATTCATCGGTTGGGTTAATTAATTGCAGATCAATTTCAATAATCTTTTTCAATTCGACTACCAGCAATTCATTAAATCAAACCAAAATTAGTAGTAATCTAGGGCAAACAAGTAACAAAATCAAAATCACAAAGACAACAAAACAAAACAAAACAAAAAGAAACAAAGAGAAAGAAGAAGAGGCTAACCTGGAAATCTATACTTTGTTGGTTTAATACTTAAGAAATCTAGGGCAAACAATTAAGACAATCAAACTCACAGAAACGAAAAAGAAACACGAAACGCAGAAAAGAGAAAGAAGAAGAGGCTTACTTGATAAGTTGAGCTCTACTGGTTCAACGAATAGTTCCCCATCTACAGAAAACAATTAACAAAATCAAAATCACAAAAAAAAAAAAAAAAAAGAAAAAGAGAGACGGAAGAAGAAAAGGAGACTTACCGACTGTCATACTCACAATATTCAAAGCTACGCGGCGGTTGGGGTTTTGGCTTGCTATTATTTTATTATTTTTTTCTGGAACAGGTGACTCTTGACTCTTGTGCTACAACAATTGGGCCGATTCCTATAGGGTGTCTAACCCACCCATTTGCCATGCTAGCTGCCTTGCAAACTAGCCGTGCGCCGCTGTGAAAAAAGAGTTAAGCGATCGAGTTTGTACCGTTGGGGGATTTTAAATTTCCATCGCTCTTTTTCCATCGCTATAATGTGACATTCAAACACCAAAATTACATCAAGTGTTTTACATAAAAAAAATTCTATCTTTTTCTTATAAAATGGCAAAGTTTTAATCCCAACTTCATTTTTCGGGAGTGGATGCTTGAAGCCTCTGTAAGTAAGACATGTGACGGTTATAAAGAAATAGGTAAAAACCAAAGAAGTTTAAAATTTTTGGATATTAACCAAATCAAACCTCCAACTAAGAAAAAGACAAAGAAAAGTTCAAGGCGGGGAAAATTTAAAGGCAAAGAAGAAGATAGACAATGGAAACTTCGTTCATGGCGCATTGATTGGAAGTTTGGTGAAATGAATAAGATAAACAAGATCAAGAACATTCTCCCAAATTTTTATTTTTGAAATCTTTATTGTTAAGTTATGTCTAGTTTAGGCTAAATCATGGGCTAGATTGGACGGCTAGATTGGCCAAAAAGTGTTACAAATCATTAAAAAAGTGTGGGAAAAAAGTTAACACTCTTTCTGGCTACTTCTCTCTCCTAGCATTTGCTCGATCGCACTATCAACGAGATTGAAGCGCTGAACCGTTCGGCGCTCAAAAAGGGACCAAAGCAGCCGAAGTTCGGCAGCGTTCAGTTCGGCGCGCTCACAAAAATCTAGCAGTGAGACTTAAGTGCCGAACCGTTCGGTGCTCAAAAAGTAACCAAAACAGAACCGAACCGTAGACAAAGCGCCGAAGCAGATTGCGCTCGCTCAAAAGATTCGGCGCTCACGGATGACATGGATGGCCAAACTAACAGCTAGATATCTAGCCCATAGGACTTAGGAGGTTGCTCAGGCTGACGTGGATGGCAAATCTAGCAGCTAGATATCTATCCCATAGGACTAAGCCTTATGTCTTATTACCTAGATTAATGAAGAGGCACTAATGTAAACTAAAATTTGAAATTAGATTATCAAACTTAATGAAAGATGCACTTATATTAATATAAATATCCAAAGCAGTTAGATGAGTCATGAGTCACTTAATACGACGTACTCTAAGCAGTCGATGTGAGTATTATGGATGCATGATGATCTTATTGTCAACCCAGTACGACATATTATAAGCAACCAATGTGAGGATGCATGATCGATCTTCTAGTCAACCAGAAAATTTTGAGGAAGCATTCACGTACATTACGAGTGTGTCGAGGAAGTCAGATGCAGTTATATGTAAACGGATACTCTAAACGCGTTCATCCAATTCTACAAAACATATTAGTAGGAATTCAAAAAATATAAAGGATAAGAGGATCTGGTAGTACTTGTTGTACTCTAAAATCGGTTCACAATCTTAGTTTTGTATCATAATTACCCTTTTGAACTTCTTTAGTCCAGAAAAGTATTCGCTTTTACATGGTGAACTATCTTGCGATAGTTACCCTATAAAGAATAATAACGAAGTTACCATGATAAACCAGGTCATCCGCTAGATCACAAACTAAAATAAAAATAAAAATCACGAACGTAATTAAACTTTACAATTAAACCTAAGTTGTATAAGAAGAATAATTGTCCCCAATTCTCTATTCATCTCAAATATGTCTAGAGAAAGAATCCATTCAACTGCAAGCATATCTAAGTTCATCATAATAATCTATCAATGGAAACCAAAATTCCACGACAAATTTATGGACGATTCTTGACATCGGTAAAAACAATTTATCAGTATAAGGATCTTTCCTCTCAAAAAATCAAGATATTAATCCTCCATTCATCCAAATGGTTCTCCCAAGTTCCTGAACTGATGCCAAGATGACTCTTGTTCTGAAATCCTCCGCAACTGGAGGTGGCTTATTTATCATATCAGTCTAGGGCAAAGAGCTGAAATGCCCCAATTTTTTTTTTTTTGTGTATGTGTGTGTGTGGGGGGGGGCGGGGGGTCACGGGTCAACGGTCGGATCGGGCCGGGTCAACTCAGTTGGCACCCGAGTTCGGGTGAGTCAACGGATGATCGAGATCACCATCATCAGCCACTTCTGCAATCCACGAGAGACAACATCAGCACTTCCTGTGACATTTCTTGACTCAATCACCACGATCTTTGTATCATCCCATTCATTTCAAATCCAAAGTTGCAATCATACCACCTATTCCTTCGCTCAACCTCCATATCCACATAATCCCAATAGCTTAAACCAGTGCAGCACTTGTAGTTCCTGCCTCCATTTGTTTCCATCTCAACCCTACATTGATTCCAAACCTTGTACCTAATTTGGAACCCTAAAGGGTTATTATTGTTTTGCCCAAACATACTCTTATCATATGTGAACCACTCACCAATCAATCACAACTGCTTCATGCCTTCTAAATTCTGAACCCATCTTTCTCTTTCGAAATTCATCTAACTACTTATTGAGCTCACCCTCAATAGTAAAATGACCTTTTAGCCCTTTTTGACTCAATTTGAATGATTTTAGCTCTTTTTTCTGGCAAACATAAAATACATAATTCACCCAGATTAATAAAAATGATTGCAAATCAAACAAAACAATTATCACTTGCTTGAATGGAAACCTATTGTGAGATTCCGATGTAATCTTAACGACCACCACTAGTTTTCTTATTCACTAGTTCACAAAAATTGCACACTTAAACTTTACATTGTCCTCATATAAATTGAATAAATCAAAGTAAGTCAAGGTAGAAGTCCCCAACAAGAAATCAACAAAAACAAAGTAAAAACAAAACAAAAAAACTAAAAACGAAATAAATACAAGACGAAATACTCATCACTGGTTTGCCTCCCAACTTGGTTCCAAAGTCCACCATCTCCTTGCTTTCTATGACTCCTCCGGAGGAGCACATCCACAAAGTTCCAGGTAAATTTTCATAATATGGTTACCGATTGCCCATTAACTTTTAAGTTCTTTCCACACAGCTATACTCCCAATTTCCTTGCACCATGAGACATTAAAGTAACAATAAAAGAAATAAATGCAAGCGAAAATTAAACAAAAGCACTTTTCGCCCTGCAAAATTGTTTCCTAGAAATCATGTGTCATCAGAATCGTTTTTTTCTTTGTAATACGTCCGTGAATCATGCCATCGGCTCCTCAGCTCGTCACCGTTACTTTTGCTTCTTAGAACTTATCCAAAGTGCAGGTTTTAGAGTTGACTATCCTCATTTTTTCTCCTCAAAAAGTTCCTTTTGTGTCCACCCTTGCATATTTCGGGTTGCTGGGGTGTGAGTAATAGCTGACATGCCCTCTTGTTTCCACTATTTCGTGCCATTAATTGGATTTTCAACTCAAAAAGCCCAGAGCCTCTTAGTCTCTTCGTGACTCTCCATGGTAGAAAAGCATCATGGTTTAATAAAAATGATTGATTACTTGTAGTTCACTACATTGGAATTATTGTTGTTGGGTTTAAATAAAGATTCTCCCATTTTGCTTCCATCCCACAAATCTCCCGTACCAAAATGTAGCTTATCCACGCATCTCTCGACATCCATTTGGATCTTCATTCACCACATGGAACTTTAGTAATTCTCTAAGCAACTTGACTTAATCTCAAAAGTAGAGTTCGTTTGAATACACCCATGTTGGCCTATGAGAACCACTATCTGCCCATTTCTTCTTCTTCTTCCGTGTAGTTCCTCTACGATTGGAACCTCTTTTTCTCCTTATTTGTTGGAAAATCTCTTCTCATCACTCGTGTTTATAATCCGTTGTGTCTTGACTTGGTTGGAGTATTGTCGCGTCAGTAGCTATCTTGGATAATTCCAATGACGAGAGATTAGGCTTTTTTGAAAACAATTCTCAAACAAGTGAGAAACAAGACAAGAAAAGCAAAGATAAAAGCGAAATTATAAAAAGAAACTAAAAAACTTAATAACAACATTATGCCTTTACAGCCAAATTTTATAGGTGTGTCAAGTCAAAATAATTTCACTTTCTTAGCACTAAATTTAAATGAAGCACAAAGTGAGAAGAGTTAGTATAAATTGTTGTTAAGCAATTTTCGATTTCTAAGGTAACAAGGGGGAACCAAATAGTTGGAATAATCAATAAGGAGAAGATATTGGTAACGTATTTACCATTAAGATTAATTAAAAGATGATTGATGAAAACAACCTAAAGTGTCCGCCTAAGCAGTTCACATTCAATGCACAACCACGTTTTAACAAAAGTTATGATTCTTGTGACTAGTAGGATGTTCACCACAGCACTAACAATTATGCTACTTAGAATCAGGGATAAACAACTTTTCGTATTGAAAACCACTCTAGAGAACCACAAAACTATTAATTGTGAATCGTAGCCAAGCCTGGCAAATCAACATCCTATGAGCCGTAACCTTCAGCTCCATTGCTTGATTCTTACCATCATCGGTTCACATCGCCATCCTCACCATCATTCATGTGCACGGCACCATCTCCTCTCTTGTTTACAATTTTAGCCACATTGATTCATCCCTAGCACCACCAACGGCTCATGCTCTTCAATCTCTTCTCCCACTATGTGACCACAATCGGTTCAAGCTCCCATATCTTTCACTTCCTGATTGCCACAACATCAATGTCTAGGACCTTGGTAAACATAGGCAAAACCCCCTTTTGGAATTCACTATTATCGTTGATGACTCTACATCGATCTTCCATCACTAATTTCGATCTCGATTTCCTCCCACCGTTTTCTCTCTTCTCTGAAATTGAGGTGGATTTGTAATGAAGAGGAAAAACAATTTCCTCTCCTTACAAAGCAGGTGTAGAAATAAAGCTAGTTGATATAGCCATCCAAGTGATATAGATAAGGGTCACCCCAATGATACCCTATAACAAGTGGCTACCCCTTAACAACGGTTGGTTATTACTAATACTCCTTTAAGAGATTTTCACATATCCTTGAAGGCCCTCATTATTATTTGTGAAATGACCTTTTAGCCCTTTTGACTCAATTTGAATGAGTTATTAGTTGTTTGTTAAATGTATAGTAAATTGTATTCTACACCTAATCACCATTAACTTGAATGGAAAAGTTAACTTGCTTGAATGGAAAGGTTAACAAAAATCGGAGGCATTTTAACTTTTTTTGAAAATTTGGGGTATTTTTGCAACCATGCCTCCCAAACTAGGGCATTTTGACTATTTTTTCCTATCAGCCTAGGTCTAATTTTCAGGTTAGCTGAGATATGAGATGTGGCGGAAGTTTATCACTTTTTTAAATGACGCATCAGTAAATATTATCCAATATGACTTGAAATTAGACCATGAGGTTTTAGTAATCTTTGTATTACGGGCCCTTGAGTTGAGTCCTTTTGTTTTGAATCGAGACTCTTGAATAAAATTAAGTAATTTGGTTTATTAAATTTATTGGATTTGGGTTGATTTTTCAAAAACAACCTCACATCAATATTTCCAAATGAACCAAAGAATGGTTGCAACCTTTTACTTAATCTCGAGAAATTTGGATCCAGAAATCCATTTTTCTTCAGGGTGAAGATTCAATAGGTGCAAATATGAGAGTTTACAACATCCAAAGAGCACCCAAACCATATTGATCTAGCAAACAAACATATTCTTAAGAGGTGATGTTTCGTTTCTATAGCTTGAGAGTTGCACATGGGACACTACGGTAATATCTGTGGATTATGTGTTGCAAGTCTACTTTTAGTCGGTAGTGCTTTCTTAGTTAATTCCCAAAAAAAAAAAACTAATTCTTGGAATCACTTACATCTTCCATAATTTTTTCCACGGGAATTCTTGTTATTCTCATTTACAGTTTTGATTGATGAGGAAATTGTAAATATTTTCTTGAGAAATCTCGAGTGATGATGTTTCCATCTAATCTTGTGCGGCTCCTCCATATTAGGAGATATACGAGGATCCTTTCTTTTATTTATGGCGAAAAAAATTCATCTAATTTGTGGTGTCCTATGATCCTTACAATTTTATTAGCTAATTGACTTTTTGCGAAGTGGTTCCTCTTTATCTCTTGGTTTTCGAATTATATTTGAACAACAAGTTAACTTTGAGTTTGTTGTTTTACTTATGAATGTTTTTAGGTACAAAGAAAAAGATCAAATTTTTGGTTATTTGAGATATAAGATGTGGCGCGAGTTTATCTTTTTTAAAATGAAGCATCGATAAATACTATCAATCGACTTGAAATTAGACCATGAGGTTTTGGTAATCTTTGTGTCTGAACATATGACTTGAGTCCTTTTGTTTTAAATCGAATCTTGAATAAACTTCGTAATTTGGTTTATTAAATTTGTTGGATTTGGGTTGATTTTTCAAAAACAACCTCACATCTATATTTCCAAATGAACAAAGAATGGTTGCAACCTTTTACTTAATCTCGAGAAATTTGGATCGAGATCCATTTTTCTACCCAAGTGGAAATTAAATCGGTGCAAATATGAGAGTTTCTGACATCAAAGAGCAACCAAACCATATTGATCTAGCAAGCGAACATATTTTGAAGAGGTGATGTTTCGTTTCCATAGCTTGAGAGTTGCACATGCATGGGACACTATCGTAATATATCGGATTATCTTATTTGCCAAGTCTACTTTTAGTCGGTAGTGCTTTCTTAGTTAATTTCAACAACAAAAAAAACTAATTTTGAATCACTTGCATCTTCCATAATTTTTTCCACGGAATTCTTATTTATTCTCATTTACTGGTTTTGATTGATGAGGAAATTGTAAATATTTTCACGAGAAATCTCCGAGTAATGATGTTTCCATCTAATCTTGTATGGCTCCTCCATATTAGGAGATATACGAGGATCCTTTCTTTTATTTGGTGAAAAAAATTCATCTAATTTCATGATGTCCCATGATCCTTAAAGTTTTATTAGCTCATTGACTTTTTTTGGAGGTGGTTCCTCTTTATCTCTTGGTTTTGAATTATATTTGAATTGGTAATCCATCTGTCTTCCCAAATATTCGTATCGGATCCATTTTTACTTACTGATATAATTACCTTTGATTGGATTAGTCTTTTTGTATACTTGTCCAAATACAGGAAAGTTCATAATTTCTAGAAGGTTCCATTGGATTGGAGTTGTTACTTTTCTTCTAAGAGTTTCACCCGTAATTCACCTTTTTTTGTCATTAATCGACTAGACGACTTTGTTAGGAGCGCTATGTTCAATTTGTATGGATTTTTGATACCTAATCCTCCATGCGATTTTGGTTTACTTATGTTGATCCACGCTTTTATATAACCTCATTTGTTCCTTGACCCATTTTTGTTCCACCCAGGGCTCTCTTTGAACTTTATCTAACTTATCTAGCGTTTCTTTAGGGAGAGCTAGAATCTACATTTGGTAAGTTGGGTACGCTTGAAGAATGGATTGAATTAGGACTCTTCTACCCGTTTGAGATAAAGTTTTGCTTTCCAACCTTGGAGAGTATTGTAATATTTTTGGAGAAGCGACTCAAAGTTTTCTTTTTTATTTCTATCAAAAAATATAGGGGTGCCCAGGTATTTATCTTTTTTTTTTTGTCATCAGAGGGACTTTGAGGATTTTCTATTATTTTCCTATGTTTGTGATGAATTTTGGGCTAAAATAGATTCCTAATTTTTGTAGATTTACCATTTGACCTGTGATTGTCCCAAAAGAAGATAGAATACCCAATAAGTTTTTACTTCCCTAGGTTGATTTTAGTGAAAAGTAAACAATCGTCGGTGAAGAAAAATGAGAAATAGTTAGGGCATTTTTATTTATTTTCAAACCAAAGATCCCTTTTCTTTGTTGCCTTTTCGAGAAGGCGAAAAGAATTTCCATGCAAATAAAAAAAGATATGGGGAAAGTGGGTCATCTGCCTTAGTCCTTTGGAGTTTGAAAATATTGGTCCCAGGAACCATTTAGGAGGAGGTAATGGTGATGAATTGGAGAATCCAGTTAACCGGGCCTCACAAAACCCCCAAAGAATATAAAGTTTTTTTAATGAAAGGCCACTCAAACCTATCAAATGTTTTGGAGAGATCTAACTTTAAAGCCAAAAAACTTTATTTAGTTTTTTGCAATTTTCATCGAATCGAGTAGTTCATGAGCGACGATCATGTTATCTGTAATTTATCTCCCGGGGAGAAAAAGAAGATTGGATGGGTGATATGATCCTATTTAATATGGGTTTTAATCTATTTGCTAGGATTTTAGAGATAAGTTTATAGGTAGTATTCTTTTTGAGACTTGTGGGTCTAAAATCTGCTTTGGAGTTTGGATGTTGAGGTTTTCGATATAAGGGTGATAAAAGATCGGTTGAACTCTTGGTTCACGATCCATGTTCTAAAAAAATTCTTGAGTAGAATTTATTATATACGGTCCTATGATTTCCCAATTTCGTTTTAAAAAATGGGTTGGAAGCCGTCTAGGCTGGAAATCCCCAAGGATTCTTGTTGCAATGAGTGGAACAAATTTCTTCTTTAGAGAATAGTTTTGGATCGAGAAACATGGTTTTATGGCTTCGACAAGTCTACATTGTAGTTTTTGTTTGTGAAGCACCAATCCCAGGCAAAATGATAAATAAGAAGAGGGTTAATTTGATCTCTAAAGGGTATGAATGACATTTATTATCTTCATATTATTAGGAGAAGCATCGAAATATTTTGTGTTTTGGTCATATACGCCCTTGGTTCAAGCTTCAAATCCTAAAAACTATTTACTCTCAATGGTATGCACCTACCATGCAAAATTAAGATGAAGTTAATTATAAGAAAAATAATTAACCCTTTGTAACATGTCTAAATGGTAATAACCACCAACAACAAGAGTATTTAAAATGAAAAAAGTTCTAATCTAGTCCACATCTCCCCTTAATCAAAATCTTGCACAAACCAAAACTTATTTTTGTAACATGTTTAAATGTTAATAAGCAACAACAACATCAAATATTTAAAATGAAAAAAGTTCCACTTTAGTCCACATCTCCCCTTCATTCAGACAAGGTTATGTTGTGCACGCCTATATTCCCTGTACATGTCCTTAAGTTGGTCAACAAGCATAAGGATGATCATATGCTCTCATAGTTTGCACATCTATCGACGTAACTTTAACACCAACTTCTGAAAATATGGTTTAACCCATTGCAAACCATATTTGGCCCAACCATAACCAATTACCAAAAGTGCTATGAGACTTCACAACATCTAACCTCAACCATTTCAGGAATCTGAAACGAGATTCAAAAACAAAACTATATTAAACCAATAAGGTAATATAAAAAGATGATCAACGAGGATTCATGAATGAACATTTAAATCGTCTTTCACTAGCATCCCTGAGCTAAAAAGATGAACAAACAGATGAACTGTTGTTGGCAGAAAAAGTAAGTCATGAAGCCAAAAGGAGGTAAGCCATTGAAAAGTTGGAAATAAAATAGTACTTCAGAAAAAATATTTCAAAAATCTTCATGTAGTTTTACTATGTAAAAAGTACTCTATGTTTTTACTTATGAAGAAAAAAAGTGAAATAGGATTCGATTTTTTGGGGGTAGGGGTGGGTGTGGTAAATTTTCTTATCTAAGCAAGAGACAATCACCAATGCGCGATATTATATTTTTCCCTTTATTTTTCGACTTTTTGTTTTCATTTTTACTAAAATTAACAACAAGTTAACTTTTGAGCTTGTTGTTTTAGTTATGAATGTTTTTTCATACAAAGAAAAGATCAAATTTTTACATTGGAAGTGTCTTTCACACAATTGTCTTTTTAGTTCATAAAAAATATTATCGTAATTAATTAAGTTTTTAATGCACTACTAAATACAACATAATAAATATTTTCTTGCCAAGTGTTAATGATACTTTTTAAAAATATATGTTGATTAATATGTATTAGAGTACTTATCATGAACGAAAATTCAAGGAAACCGTGGCATATATAAAACCTACTAAATGGTTTACACTTTATGGCTTACACTTTACTAACATACGTGATAAAATAAAATGAATGGCGATATCAATATAACTAAGGCGGTACTTTGAAGTTATAAAGAGAACTCTATGATCAATCTAGCTCACGACATATTTAAGTTTAGATATGAAAAGTTAAAAATATTATTGTTCAAGGCCTTACTTAGTGGAAGTAAAATAATCGAATGATATTTAATTTATTGTTACCAATACTTGATGTTAGTAATTGGTAATGTACAATTTCGAAAACCAATATGTTTTTCATAGGTTACTTTGATTTGTCACACCGTGAAAGGTTTCTCCCAAGGGCGGCAAGGAGGAGGAGCATCGGCTCCGTGAAAAAGGTTCAAAAGGGGTAAAAGATAACGATCCAATCTTAACTCCGATCCAGATTTTTTAAGCATTTTTTTATATTTACTTTATTTTTCATATTTTTGAGATTTACTTTCTTTTCCTCTTTGTTCCTTTCATAGACATGTGTTTGGTGAACCTCATCGGGCCGATAACAAGCGTCAGCAATGTTGAACAACCTCAATACGATGTAAACGGCGGAAATGAAGTTATATCGGTGTCGATCTTGCTCTTAGCTAGAAGCAGCAGTGAAGCAAAGTAAAGATGAATAAATAAATGAGAGAAGATGTATACCTTTAAGGTCTATTTTGGATTGTCTTCTTCTTCTTCATTTTTTTCTTCTTCATCATCTGGATAATTGTGATTGTGTTTTTACTTTGATTGACGATCTCTTGGATTCTATTTTGATAATGAAAGTTAGGGTTTTGAATATATTTTTTATCTCTTTTGTGTTATTATTTGAATCTGTTTTCTTTTATCTCGGTGCGGTGAGTGCAAGTCGACTCGATGTGTCACAAAGTCGATTGTCGAAGATGATGATGTGTTTCTTGAAAAAGATTTATAAAACTGTTAGATTGTTATGAACAATTAATGTGGGTGTCTAGGAAATAATTGGGAGATATTTTATTGTTCATGTCGGCATGGGTTTTCAATGCCGTAATCAAAATCGGCATGGTTTTCCTCTTTTTGGTTTTCTGCTGGACGGAAAAAGAGCATCCTCCTACGTTCATCCACTTTTTTTTTGGAAGCGAACTTTCGTTAACAACTCTATACTATCGTAGTATCATACCACATCTATCGTGTTCTCATCATCTATTTTTTCACACATATACAGTCTTACACTCATATTACAAAGAGCATCCTCTGGTCGGTGGCGGAATTTGTGGGAGGACTATGGAGGACAGTTGTCCCCCTAAAATTTGAGAAGTTAAGCTAATAAACTTTGAAAGCAAGGATATTTACAAAGTTGTCCTCCTAGTTTTTTTAATATTTCATTAAATAGCTTGGAACATTTAGATATTTATATAGGTTTCCTCTAAATTTGGTAAAATTACGGGAGTAGCTTAGAAATTATAGATTTTCATACATTTATCCTCTAAAAAAACAAAACAATTTGGGTGGCCTTCGGCGCCACTTTATACGTAGGTTATATATATTTATCCCCCAAGGTAAAACTCTTGGCTCCGCCACTGCTCTAGTAACCAAAAAACCTCAAAAATTATATATTCTTGTCAGGAAGAAAATCCTTAGTCCATTCAAATAAATACTTGCATAACTACTTGTGTATGTGTGTTTTGCTTGTAAAAGCGATGTAATCCCAAAATATAAGTGATTTGTTCAAATCATTTGAACCCGTGAATATCTGAGTCGTCGGAGACGATTATAATGAGGATTTTTTGTTGAGAAACACTAGTGATCTAAACACCCAACGAATAACCGAAACAACTATTAAAGGTGAAATGAACATCTTTAAAATTGGAAACACGTAGCTAGCGGATGACATATATAGCTACAACAAGTTATAACTAGTGATTTTGGCCATTAACATTCTCTAAATTCCAAAATGATAATATAACAAAATTAGTGAATTACTTACGGTATCAAGCAAATAAGATTCTTGATTCACTTCAAGTACCAATGATTTCACCGGAACATAAATCCCCCCCAACATGAAATCCTTAACAACCTTGCCACTTTCTTTCTCAAACTATAAAAATAATAAACATCAAAATAATAATCAAATCATTCTCAGGACTCCTCTTAGAAAATCAAACAATAAATATTTACCATTTCAGGTGTAATGTCATTCTATGTTTCACCTTTTGGTGTTATAAAGCTCTGTACGAGGAACTTAGGTGTGTAGATAAGTTCCTCGTACATAACTTTAGCAAAAGATACAAGAAGAAAGACATTACACTTGAAATGGTAAATATTCGTGTTTGATTTTCTAGAAAAGTCTTGAGTGATTTGATTCTTATTTCGATGTTTATTTTTTTATAGTTTGAGAAAGAAAGTGGCAAGGTTATTAAATTTCATGTTGGGGGATTTATGTTCGGTGAAATCATCTGTACTGAAGTCAATCAAGAATCTTACGTACTTTAGGTAAACACGCGCTAGAAGATGACAAAGATAGGTACACCAAGTTATAACTAGTGATTTTGGTCCTTAACATTCTCTAAATCCCAAAGCGATAATATAACGTAAGTAGTGAATCACTTACAACATCAAGCATATAAATTCCATTCTCTACAACGAGACGCCCAAGCGAGGAAGATCCTTCAGTACCGGTGGATCCCAGCTGGAACATAAATCACCCTCAACTCGAATTCCTCAACAACCTTCCCACTTTCTTTCCAAAACTACAACAACAAAAAAAATCATCAGAATAAGAATCAAATCACTCAGGACTCCTCTTAGAAAACCAAACACGAAATATTTACCATTTCAGGTGTAATGTCTTCCCCTGTTGCACCTTTTGGTGGTATAAAGATCTGCATGAGAATCCTATCTTCGAAACGCGTGTCTGGTGATTCTCCCTTTGCTAGATAAGTCTATTCTGATAGATAAATCTGTCTCCCACATAAGTACCTACGAATTTTTTGTTCCGTCTTTTGATAAATCAAGGTGAACAGGAACCAATTGATAATCCGATCTTATACTCCCGAAGAAGCGACCTAGAAATATCAATCACCTCACAATAACTTAACTATATGGTAGAAGAAGAAGTATTATGGAATCACAAAGAATGAGACGAAGAGATTTGTGATTACTTTTTATATCTTACCTATCGGAGATAAATCTCGAGCAAATCTTAGAGAAGATAGTACTCAATACGATAGAACAAGTAAGATCAGAATACGCAACTACAGAGAAAATAGTTAGATCTGGCTTCACGAATCCCAAATAAAGTCTTCAAGTCGTTAAACTATAATGGTTTTGGAAAAAACTTGGTTAAAGGAGAATCGACTCTAGTCGCAACTAGGACACAAGAAAGTGCCAGGATTAGGTTTTACCAGTTGCTAGAGTTCTCCCTTATATAGTCTTTCAAATCAGGGTTTGCTTTCAATCAAAGCTAAGATAGCTTAGTAACACATCATTCAATATTCACCGTTAGATGAAATCCTGATTTAAGATTCAAGCTAAGTCTTCTTAAAACCAAAGCAATATCTCTCCACCGTTAGATGGTCTTATCTTGTTACATACAAATGAAATATACCTTCATTTAGATATGAGTAATCGTACCTAAATGTGTATATTGAGTTGGCTCAATAACACTTGACCGAAATTAGACATATGAACACCTTTGTCTTAACCACATTCATCTAACACATATAGATCAACTATGATGATCAATCAATCATGAAAGATAATCAGTTGAATCTAATTGTATTTCTCATGGAGTTTTTCAATTGTTCACTATCTTATAGAACTATATATGAACCAATTGAAACAAAATCTGATTGATTAGTAATCGTACAAAGTACTTATGTAAGATTCAATTCATGAACATTAAGCCACGGTTTGCAAAGATTGCATTCCTTAATTCATAAATGTATTTGTTCATGAGTGTGGAAAACATACTTAACCTATTTTAGAACTTTAACCACTAAGTTTGCAAGCTTTGCACGCAAACTATAGGTTTTGGACTTTGGTCTTGTCGGCCGTTTGCAAGCGGGTATTGATCATTGTCGTGTCGTCAAAAATAATTTCACTTTCTAAAGTATGTGATAAGAAGAGTTCGTATCCACATGGAATGATTGTAGTTATTTCGTAATCAATTTCTTAAAGTAACCAATTGAGGGGGATTTCTTATTTCTATTTAAGCAATAAAAACAAATTAAGAGCTAAGTAAATTGTAGAAAGTAATCAATGGAGAGAGATATTGGTCATGAATTCATCTTCAATCTTAGACATGTGCTTGCATATGATTAAATTACGATTTAATCTCTTGTGTTATCAAAAGCCTAGAGAATCAAGAAAGCAAGATAATCTATTAATTTCTCAAGTTCATCAAACACACATTAGGGCTGCGTATGTGAATTCTACCTAAAGAATAAACCTAGCACGCCTTGCTAATCAAGTTCAATTCTAGGAGCATTAAGTTTAGAAATAGGCTAATCAATGCAATTGTCATGCGTTGCATAACAATTAGGACAATGATCAAACTCTACATATGATTACGTAGATGTATCACTACAAACCGTAAAACATATCATGCTTTACTCGTATTCAAGGTTCTCGCTTGATGAAAAAAAAACCCTAAAATAGCTATGGACTAAGATGCAAGTTCAATTAATTGGCCACTTAACTAATCAAACGCATCTTAATCCTATCACAATACTTCAATCATGTGATCATAAAAACAATAGAGAATTGAACGATAATCGAGAAAACTAATACATAAAGCAAACACAAGTTTCAGAAATCGGGGACTACATCCTTAACCAATAATAAGAGAATTTAGCTACTCATATCTATGGAGTTCATCACAAAAATATAAGTTGAATAAAAAGAAGATGAACAAAAGCAAACCCTAGTTGCGTAATCCAAAACACTCTCCAAAGTTCCAAGAATAAGATATAAGATGATCTCCCAAAAGTTGTAGAATTCTTCTCTTTTTTATAGCCTTTCCTTCCTTCCAAAATTAGGTCAAGCCTTCAAAGTCCAATAGATAAAAATCCACTCAAGCCCATAAGAGAGAGAGACGTGAAGAAAATCGTCCAAAAAGTCGTCGGAAAATCGTATTGCACTGGAAATCGGGTAGGAGGGGGCTTCAAATCGATTCGGTGGCCGGCAAAGTCCGGCCGGCCACTTGGGTCAACGGTCGATTGTCGGGCCAACTTTGGCCAAACAAGGTCGGTGACCAGTTAATGACTCAGCTCGGAAATCGAGACTTGAGTCGTGGTTGAATCGGATAGGAATCGTCTCGACCGATCACTAGACTTGGCACGAGCCATCCGTGATCGGGCTAATTTGAGATGCACAATCTTGTGCACCTAGCCGTAATGGCCCCGCATTGCACCATCTATCCCGCCCTATAACCTTCCACCAATTGCTTGGGTCTAGAGCATACCACTAGGCGCATCGAGTCGAGCCACCGCCACCTAACACCATCTCGAGACTATGCAACATCACGGAATCCCTCCCGATTCTTGAAACGATCTGACTTCTCATTGATCCGTAAATTGCCAACTTCAACCACTCGCCATATTATCATGCACATCACCTTTAACTGAACTATATCAATAAAGCTCGATTCCAACTCCCACAAGCGCATCACCATCTTCTTTTCAATTTCTTTACAAAACATACCTAGCAACACATAATTGCCCATTTTGCCTGCACTCTCAGCTCAGTCTCAGTTCTTCCCTGTTAAAGCAATCCACCAAACAATCGCATCACTCCCATTTTCTGCAGCACAGCCATTCCACCTGAAATGCATAGCACCAACAATCTTCCCTTGTAGTTTGAACTCTGCCACACGACTAAACTACCCACCATTGCACCCTAGCCTAAACACAACATAGTAAACAACACCACCTCAAAGCAGCAATTCAACCCGCAGAATCAAATGCACAACCCGCCTTCATCTCAATTAATCATCCAAGCCACAGCCCCACCGCTTGGGCACTAAACATTGATTTCCAATAAAGAAGACATCTCAAATTTCGCAATCTCTCCTCACATAACACTATTGTCACTTTCAGTCAGCCCCATCTCGCCTCCACTGCAATTTCATAACTCATTGCGTGAACTCCATGGGTAGCAATATCATTTCCTCCTTGACAATGCTTCACCGAGTGATGATTATACTTGCGACTATACTTCAACACCAGCTGCTCCATTGTTTCGATTTGCAACCACAACCCATATAACTTTCATGACAAAAGCTAGCCATTGCCTTAACTCTCGCAACCTAAACATTCAACTATTTCTCCATCTCATCAACTACTCTGAGTCTCATCACTTCAACTATCGACCTCAATCACAGAACCAAAAACCCTTTTCAATACCTTAATTTCTTCCCTCCAAATTCAACCAAGACCCATTTCAGCCTTCTTCCATTATCATCCACCAGGCCTGCACTTTGAGCCCATTCCAATACTTTTCCGTTTAGTCACAGACTCAGAAACCCCCATTTGTCTTCTCACTCGGTTCATCGTACGTGAATCGATTGCGGCACCCTTTCATCTCACGAACTTACGCATCTCAAACCTCACTGTACGAGACCATTACCACTCTCCGCCGAGACCCATTTTGATTTACATCTCGATTCTCAGAGATCTCTCCAGAATTCTCATGCAACACACATCATCATTCAACCCTTAAATCTTCTTCTCCATCTCATACCCAAACCACACAATAACAACCATTTCATCAATTTCTTCGATTAAAACCCATCTTCAATTCGGAAAATGTCAATTGCTTTAGATCTCTTATCTCACATGGGGATCAATCTTCACTATATTATCGAACACCACACTTCACAAAACATATCCATTGTAGCTCCGATTTCTTACTTCTCAAATTAATTAACTTCAAACGAGATGTGAATTCCTAAACTTCACAAAAGACGTGAGCCTTCATTCATCCGAATATCCATTTTCAATCCATGTTATCAACTCCTCTCTAATCCGCTCTTTCTCTCTTTCCATCTCTCACTTTTCATCCGAGCTCAAGATGCACCATTGTCTCTCTCGATTTTTCGATTTGAAAATGATAATAATGAGAAATTTATTTCTCATTGAAATTTTGGTTTGTTGTAAGAGATGATGGTGGATATAGCCACCGGGATAGCGGATAAGGGGTTATGGAAGTAGGGTTATATCAG
>JAJJWW010017168.1:0-37304 GCA_023531295.1 Papaver armeniacum
TAAAATCTACCTATTGATGAGTGCCAATAGTGCATATTTACACATCTTTTATTGGCATTTTACTCATCTTTTGCGCTTATAAATCGTATATTATCATATTCTCGTTATTTTCCTTGTTTTCAAGAATAAATATTTGTTTTAATTAATTTTGTATTTTTAGGTACTAAATAAAGTCCGGAGAAACCGAGAGCCAAAAGAGCGAAGAATTGGAGTCGCAGCATCTAAGGAGCAGAAGTCAAGCCCACACAAGCAACAGCCTGCAACCCAACAAGTAGCAACTCATCTACAAGACATGGGCTTGAGCTAGACCCTGGGATCCGAGTCCGACATCTCCACCTGCCGGCCGAGATTTCGATCTTTACATCCTACTACCGCTGCCCCCACTAGCATCGATGTTCGATACTCCGCGCAACATCGAGATCACGCCAAAACCGCCACCTTTCTACTGCTCGGGGACAGCCGCCTCATCCAACGGCCTACGGGCTTGTCTCATCATCCCTCGCCGCACCCGCCTCACACCACAAGACCCTATACCTATACCTCCTCTCTGTACTCCATTCTTCTCTTCTTTCTCTTTCTTCTTCTTTCATCTCTACCCGACAGCCCATCCGCAAAACCCAACCTCCATCTCCTTCACCCGACCTTCCTCTTCCCTACGTAGCCGTCTCACCTCCACAACAACCGTCATCACCACCATCTCTTTCCCATCACCACAGCCAACAACTCCCACACCAAGCTCCTCATTTAACCCTAGATTAATTTCTTAGTTTCTACCAACCCTAGAACAAATCAAAGATAAACAGCTAGGGTTCACATCCAATAAGCAAGAGACGATTTGCCGACTGTACAAGAGGGAGCAATCTGGAGGCGTGGGTGAGAGAATTTCAATTAATTTCTGTTTTATCGAATTTAGGGTTTGGGTATTTTGAGGAGCCGTATGTATAAATAGAGAGTGAGGGAGATGATTTTAGACACGCCCGGATTAGCCAGCAGCGCCTCTTAGATTTAATTTTGTGTATTTATATTCTATCATGTCTTAATTTGATGCTAGGTTTCATTTCAAAACCCTAACTCCATGTTGTTCTTGATTCGTGTTTGATGTTCTGGGTATGTAATGTTATTAGATAGCTTCAATTCAAAGATGTAATACTCTTCTCTCACACCGCATACCAACACCATGGATGCATGTAGTTTGGCTATACTTGTGTTAGTATGCCGCAGCCTAGACATTAGACCTTAATACTAATATACCCCGACTAGTTGTTCTTAATTAGACAACTAGTACTTAGGATTAGTACCCTTAGCTGTGTATTTGAAGCTTCACATGGAGAAACTCTTAGAGAAGTGATAGAAGTGACAAGCTTCACTTGTCGTCCATAAGAACAAGAACTCAAATTAGTTAAGCACACAATAGGATTTAGTGGTGAATTTGACAACCCCAAGACATATTTGTTCTCACCGTTTTCCTTAGTTAGAGTCACATTTCATAATCACCGTGATCGGCAACCTCAACATCTCGTGTTACTTTGTCACTTGAAATTCGGTTAAGTAGCAAGCCTTAGATCACATAAGGGCACCACAAGTCTCTCGTGGTTCGACCCGCACGTGCCTGCTACATCGCGACACCGTGCACTTGCGGTAATTCCGTAGGCTTCATTTTATACATCTTTTCGGGCCTACCAAGTTTTTGGCGCCGGGTCGCCGGGACTTGGCGCGTGCCCTATCGATTTTCGGCTAAGCTTTACTGATTTTCTCCCCCGTACATATCCATGTTACATTTGTCTATCAATCTTTGATTAGTTTAAATTTTTTGTAAACTGCCTCTGTAAGTTATTTGCCTGCATTGTAACTTAGCTTATTTTCTTAGTGTAACTCTTTAATCTTCCCCAGTCAGTCCACAGCACAGCCATCTTGGCTGTGCAGCTGAGCATAGTTTTTCATTCCTGCATCTTTACCTTGCATTGTAGTCAGAATCACCTTCTTTGTGTTATAATTTAGTTGTGTATTCATTGGTTTAGTTTAACCGTTGGCATCTTTTGCATCATCATCACTCGTGATTAACTCAAACACGCTCTATTGTAATTGGCATTTGTGAATCTTATTCTCATTTCGAGTTGTAATCAGAGAGAGCATGAAGCATTGTCAAGAGTAGTCATAGCTAAATTTGTTCAAACTATGCACATCTCTTGGTCATTGCTTTAAACTTTGCAAGTACGAGCACGGGTTACTGTGTGAGTTACAATTTTCTTTGTGCTAGCCAAACCAAAGGAGAAAAGAACAGCGCGAACCCGAGGTACCTGTGTTGCTACTTTGTGCCGTGGCCGTTTGAGCAACCAAAGCTCGAACTCAACGAGCTTGCTCTTGTGCTTGCTGGCCGCTGAAAGCAAGCCCAAGGAGTGGGAGAAAAAGGCCAAGGGGCCTCGAGTCACAACACTACGAGCACAATTCGGGTAAGTGACTCCATGCATAACTCCGTGAACTAGGTTAAACTAAAGATATCGAGCTTAAACTCCAACCCCCATTCCACCGAGCCGCACTTCTGTAACTGTCAACCCTATAGAGGCCATTCGTGCTCCGATGCCATGTACCATTTGTATAACCGCCAATGGAGCCTTGTGTGAGCCGTTGAGCCCATCTAGAATTCGCCTTAATGCACTTCGAGCATGTTCTACTAGGTCAACCAAAGCCGTCGACACCTCTCGTATGATTACCGTATAAAGTGCTAGATCATTTTCACTTTCCAATGCAATTTCGGCATAACTGCGACAACCAACATGGGAAACCCTCTCAGAGCACAAAACCTCGTAAACCTGCCACCGTGATAGCCCACCCGAGATAGCCTCGTACCTAATCGCTATTCTCATCGAGCCGTGCTTGGTTCAACTTTGCATCGCAACCCGTGTCTCCCTCGTTATTTGATCACCCTGCCGGTGTTTAATTTGTGTTGTGTTACTCGTGCATATGCCCGGTGCATAAAGGCGAGCACTCTCTTACGTTGTTGTGCACTCTTTGAGCTACCACCCGTGGAAGCTAACTTGTTGAACCTTGTGCTTGCGACCAATCTCATAAGTTTACTCATCTGTTGTGCCCATAAGTCTGTCCCGTGCTGTGCACACGTTCCATTGTGCAGAGCTGTGTCAATCTTGTGAGTCTGTGCTAAGCAGCAAGCACTTCTCTGTGCTTAAAATTGTGAAATTGTATGTTAGTATTGTGAGTAGTAACTCACTGAGCTCTGCATACAACCTAAGCCCCATCTGCTGGGCCGTGCACAAGGCTTTAAGCCCACTGCCCATAACCTCGGTTGAACATTTTCACCGGCTGGCTGGGAGCTGGCTTACACCAAACTTCAACCCACTCTACACATTAGCAATTTGTGTAGCCAATTGAGCTCACAAAACCTAGGCTTTGCACAAGCAACCCGGGCCGTGCAATAGGCCGAGCCCATATAACCTCTCACGGCCGTTGTCGCACACACATTGCAAGCCTCGGCACAACGGGCTAACCCACAATCAACCAAATCGGAACTGGCCGCTTAATCGAGCCCAACGGCCCACTAGGCTTTACACAAACCCGGGCTGTTGGCCAAAAATCCCGGGTTTCAAACAACTAGCCCACAATAAACCAAAACCCAACAAAACCAAATCCATTTAAACCAAACTTTCCCAACCCAAACCAAATGAAACCCAACAAACCAAAACCCAACAAACCAAAAACCCAATAAACCAAATTAAGTCCATTACAATTGGGCTTTGAGTTCAATTTGAGAGCTAGACCATGTCAAGATTTTGGTCCGCATCCGGGGATGGAACAAATCCCTTAGAGAGCGTGCTTACGGGCACGCTTCACAGATGAACCCCACATACCATAGTGATTTTAGGGAATTTTATGCGCCTTCTCGTGGCCCCGACCTCACATACCCTAATCACTATGAGCACATGTATCATCCATCACAAAGTTGAGAATGAACACTCTCCTCATACCCAAATCATCACTTTTAGATCAATTAGAGGCTCGACTATACGCTTTAGATAGGCAATCAGCTTTAGAAAGGCAATCGCGAATCTAGTTTTTCTAGGCAATATGAAACGCATGCTTGCACTTTATGTGGTGGCTTAGACCACCTTGCTGAATACTGTTATATCTTGCATGATTTTAGACAGTCTAGGGAAAACCATGATAATCCAATAAACGAAGTGTCTAGAAGTGACTATTGGGACCATAATCAACCCGCACACATGCATCATTCACCACAAATGGGAGATGAACAATTTTATACTCCCCAACTCCTAGTTTGCAATCAACAATGGATACACTCATGGAGCTAAATGCTAGGCTTGAAATGAATGCAATGCATGACCATCCATATAGCAACATGTCTGAATTTCCCTTCTCTAGTGAACCTCATGCACAACCATACAATGAATATCCATATGAGGAATGCATACCCACTAGTGAAGACTCTCCTTCAATGGAACAACTCAAGATGATTCTTCAAAGGAACCCGATTGAGTTACAAATGATAGGATTGAAAATAGTGTTTCTAGTCTTACTCATGCAACTAACATTGAATATGAACCTAATCTAGAGGTAGATGAGTACACTAAAAATGCTACAATTTTGAATGGAGAGATGGATTTTTGCTATGATGATGATGATGATGATGAATATGAAGAGCATGTGTATTTTGAAAATGTAATAGAATTTTTAGGTTCAGAGACATTAAGTGTCTCTCCTGTGAACCCTATGAATGATGCTTCTTCTGATATTCATGCATGTGATATTGATGTGGAACCTGTGGATTTGTCCCGTGAAAATGACCATGATTTACCCACTCGACCTTAGGAAAGAGTGTGACGGTGCAAATGATTTTATACATGAAAATAACTTAGATGTACCTAACTCTCTCCCGAGTCACAAATTGAAACTCCTTCACTCAACCTAGGTGTAGTTTGTCACAAAATTGCAAAACCAACTTTTCAAAAATGCCTAACTTAGGCCTAGAACTTTGTGCTTCCCAAGTCCTCTTGGACTATTTTGCATCAAAGTATAACACTCTTAAGGAGCCACGGTTGGAATGTGTATGTCTGCTTTCAGTAATTAGCAAAACTCATTTTGAGTTAGACCTTTGCATGATGTACCTTTAAAATTGCAAGATTTTGTTCTCACAAACACCCCCGTTCACAAGTTTAGGTTTGGGGAAACTCATTCCCATTTACGTCTTACTTGCACTCTCATATTATATTTGTGTAAGGACTGTTGATGTTTGTATATATTTCTATTGGGTTGATCCTCAACTCTTTAGATTGTTAGTTTATGGTAAATTTTTGTATATAATCCAAGAGGACTTGTTAAATTTTTCTTTTTCTTGATTCGGTTGAGTCTTCTTGCACATATATTATGCTAATCCGATATAATCACCGTTGAGAATGTTGATTTGCCTTGACGAATGAAGCTCAACCTTGCTCCCGCCGACATCCAGAATCTCTTCCCTTTTATCTTTTCAACATAGTTCTCATGGTATGTGATTCGTTTAATTTTTCCTATATAGTGACACATTGAGGACAATGTTTGATTTAGGTTTGGGGTGTGATTTGCATTTAGAGTTTTTAGTCTTTTATTTCACCTTTTTTTTCACTTAAAAAAAAAAAAAAAAAAAAAAAAAAAAAAAAAATTCAAAACTCTTTTTGTAAAAACCTCCAACTTTTAGAGATTTTAGAGTCACTAGCATGCTTTTAGCTATGTTTACATAGAGAATCTGACCTAAAATAACAAACTTAGAAGCCGGAGAACACAATCGGGTTCCTTAGTTGATTAGAGCGTTAAAGTTGGATTTAACCATACCGGAGGGCTTAATTAGGTGTTGTTTAGATATTCGGTAGTAGAATTGTGATCACCCATAGTGGAGACTACCCATTTTACATCAAGCGAGGTACCAACCTTCACTTTTTTGTGACTTTCTAGAAAAGCTTTTAGAGTGTGTGTCACCGTACGTCAATTCCGGTAGGAATGGTGAGCTACCCAACTTCGCACCACTTTCAAAGACTACTTTTGATCTCTTGAGTGCTAATTTTGTCAATCATGAGGGTGACGTCTAAAGATGAAAACTCCTTCTAAATACCGATTTGTAGTTAGCATCATTCTCTCTCTCAATCAAGCCAAGACCCATAGAAACACATCATCACAAGAACCTGAGGAATAATCTCTAATATTGAAAGAAAAATTGATATAGTCCAAGGTTTATGTGCAACAAAGAAAAGAAAAGAAGATGAGAATTAATGAAGTTTGTGAAAAATTGAGTTTATTGTTGTTATTGTAAAAAAAAAAAAAAAAAAAAAAAAAAAAAAAATTTGTAGTTTATTTTCTAGTGTACTAGTTAAAATAAAAAAAAAAAAAAAAAAAAAAAAAAAAAAAATTATTAAGTTTTTATGAAGTTCGAAGTTCGTCATCAATAGTTGAAGACCAAGACCGAAGACCGAAGATTGAAGACGTTTCTATGGTTTCTTATGAGAGAGTGATGTTAGTTGCCGATCGGGTGAGAAGTGAGTGAGTACTCCCACCCTTGCTAATGGTTGATTTTCCTTTCTTAGAGATCATCGGGAAAAAGATTCTTTTTATCCACACTTCGTGGAGTCTCCAGATTTTATTTCGGAAGGTTATCCTTCTTACCTACAACGTGCAAGATTTCTCTCTTTATTCCCGCTCGCACACATGAGAGACTAAAAAAGCGATCTTTTTGAGTGCAATTATCATAAAACCCTAATGGTGAGGCGAAGTTGAGACTTATGATCACAATCGAATCCGAATTCTTTCATATGGTATGGTTACTTCTCGCTCAAAGACTTAAGGATGAGAATGCGTTCTTCGATAGTTCTAACTTCATTACTAGCATGCGAAACTCTATGTCCTCATAGCTTCTTGGAGGCTTGAGACTCTTTTACACTCGAAGTTGGAGAAGGTTTTGTGGGTACACCTCTTGTAAACCCTCACGAGACTACAACTCGTCCACTAGGGACACCTAGGGGTTTAAAGGCTTAGTGCATACGCTAAATGCATTCGAGACTGCGACGGGGTATAGTTAGGATTTCTTATTTTCTGTTTCACTTGAGGACAAGTAAAATTCAGGTTTGGGGGTATTTGATGAGTGCCAAATAGTGCATATTTATACACCTTTTTATTGGCATTTTACTCATCTTTTGCGCTTATAAATCAGATATTATCCCATATTCTGTGTTTTCTTTGTTTTCAAGAATAAATATTTGTTTTAATTAATTTTGTATTTTTAGGTACTAAATAAAGTCCGGAGAAACCGAGGAGCCAAAAGAGCGAAGAATTGGAGTCGAGCATCTAAGGAGCAGAAGCCAAAGCCCCGCGCATCGGTTGCAACCCAACAAGTAGCAACTCATCTACAAGACATGGGCTTGAGCTACCCACGACCGGATCCGAGTCCGATCCATCCCCGCCGTTGAGATTTCGATCTTTACATCCCACGGTCGTCGCCCCCACTAGCATCGATGTTCGATGCTCCGCGCAACACTAGATCACGCCAAAACCGCTCACCTCCCTCGGCCGTTCGAGATTGAAGCCGCCTAGATCCAACGGCTCGGTGGGCTTGTCTCATCATCCGTAGCCGCACCCGCGCTCACACCACAAAGACCCTATACCTATACCCCCCATCACCATAACCCATTCTTCTCTTCTTTCTCTTTTTCTTCTCTCATCTCTACCCGACAGAGCTCGCTCTCGCAAAACCCACTCCTCCATCTCCTTCACCCGACCTTCCCTCTCCCCCCTGAGCCGTTCTCACCTCCATCAACAACGTCATCACCACCATCTCTTTTCCCATCACCACACAAACAACAACTCCTACACCTAAGCCTCATCTCTAACCCTAGATATCAATTTCTTAGTTTCTACCAACCCTAGGAACTAAATCATTGATAACTAGAGCTAGGGTTTTTTCTACATCAATCAAGAGACGATTTGACAAGAGGGAGAATTGGAGGACATGGGTGAGAGAAGTTTCTCATTTAATTTATTTTTAATCGAATTTAGGGTTTGGGTATTTTGAGGAGTTTGCATGTATAAATAGAGAGTGAGGGAGATGATTTTAGACACGCCTGGATTAGCCAGAGCAGTCTCTTAGATTTAATTTTGTGTATTTATATTCTATCATGTCTTAATTTGATTGCTAGGGTTTCATTGAAACCCTAACTCCATGTTGTTCTTGACTGTGTTTGATGTTCTTGGGTATGTAATGTTATTAGATAGCTTCAATTCAAAGATGTAATACTCTTCTCTCACACTGCATACCAACACCATGGATGCAGTGTAGTTTGGCTATACTTGTGTTAGTATGCTGCAGCTCAGACATTAGACCTTAATACTAATACCCCTGACTAGTTGTTCTTAATTAGACAACTAGTACTTAGTTTAGTACCCTTTAGTTGTGTATTTGAAGCTTCACATGGAGAAACTCTTAGAGAAGTGATAGAAGTGACAAGCTTCACTTGTCAGGTATAAGAACAAGAACTCAAATTAGTTAAGCACACAATAGGATTTAGTGGTGAATTTGACAACCCCAAAGACATATTTGTTCTCACCGTTTTTCCTTAGTTAGAGTCACATTTCATAATCACCGTATCGGCAACCTCAACATCGTGTTACTTTGTCACTTGAAATTCAGTTAAGTAGCAAGCCTTAGATCACATAAGGGCACCACAAGTCTCGTGGTTCGACCCGTACGTGCCTGGGCTACATCGCGACACCGTGCACTTTGCGGTAATTCCGTAGGCTTCATTTTATACATCTTTTCGGGCCTACCAATAAAAGCTAAGCATGCACATGTCTTACAAAAGGTGTTACCCAACAAACTAGGGTTTGACCGTTAAAAAAAAAAAAAAAAAAAAAAAAAAAAAAAGCAGAAACCTACCTTGTACAAACGAGGCCGGGGCAACTCTGTGAGCCAGACGACGGTGGTTCCACAACGGCGTTGGCCGGCGGCAACCTTATTGCAGTAGCCGACGGCCGGACTTGGGAGCATTCCTGACGAAAAGGGGAAGACTCGTGGAGAAAAAGGAGAAGGATCTTGTCTCTTTTTTATAGACAAAAATTAGAAGAATCCCGATAGAGAAGGATTCCTCCCTTATTTGGTTTCCTCTTGCAGTTAAATACCCGAAAAAGCAGAAGCCAGCCCCTGCAAAGTTCATACAAAGCTGTGAGGCGTAGGAAACTAAACGTCAGCAACACTCTCCAGGTAAACTCCTTTTTTATCTGTCTTTCTCACGTATGTATGTCACCATCTCTTTTGCCTACCACACAATGATATAACCATTATGTACTAGGCGAGGACTTAATGTTGATGGTGGATTTCGTTTAAGGTTAAATTTGCTAAAAACCTAAAAAATCATGCGGCGAAACATCTTGTAAAGATAAAGCCGTTTATAAATGTGGATACTCCTCCCTTAATTCACCAAGAATGGAGCATGTAGCAACAATCCCATTACTGTGAATACATAATTCTCGAGGTTGGAGCGTCTTCGTGACAATCCCTTCCTGTGAATTTGTTGACCTTGTATTTCTGTACTCATTATCGGTGTGGCGTAGCCCAGTGAGTGTTACTCTTCTGAGTAACACGACCTCAAGCACTATAATGAATCCATGTCTGAAAATAAATGCGGGCGATTCTCGGTGTCATTATACTAGCAGAGCCCTGCCAAGGTGTGTTATACTAGCGATTGAGCCCCTCTTGGTGTGTTATACTAGCTCCGATTGAGCATCCCGGACTTGATCGTATCGGTCTCGTGGATATGAAATGATCGCAGTCATCCAACTCCACAAGCATGATTGGATGACCACGGATCAATTCCATCACCCCCAAGCAGTGTATGGAATACACACGGCCTTTGCACCGGAATATGATCCGATCGCGGTCCATCTAACTCCACAAGCATGATTGGATGACCACGAGGATCAATTCCATCACCCCCAAGCAAGTATGGAATACACCGGCCGACCCCCGCATGGTCGACCATTGGCCTTTGCTTTCCAAGAAACCGTCCATACCAAGCATTATGGGCGGAAAACCTAAATTAGGGTTTGCGGATATTACATGCCGCAAAGCGGTCTCAACCATCCATCTTCGCAGGTATAGATGGAGGTGGATATAGACTCAAAGGCCAGGAGCATGTCGACACAATCACCATGTGACCGCCTACACACTTGACCAGGTCGGTCAAAACCAACCATGGTTGGATTTACAACACGATCGTCCACCCGAAAAAGCATGGTCGCGCGGCTTGAAAGCCAAAATTAGGGTTCAAGCCATCACACGCGTCCATCTTCTCCGCAAGATGAATGGAGGGTCACAGATTAAGATTGAGCAAGGGTCGGTCACACCAAGATGACCACCGTGAGCCCATCTACCTCCTCATGCGATCCCGCCAGGCATATCATGCAGCCAATCCAAAACGCCCGCTCAAACATGCGTGGTTACATTTCCCCAAGTTGCAAACCGATCTCGACCACTAACTTCACCGACGAGGTGGGTGGCTTAGATCACGTTTTCATGGGACGGTGAGATATGGGCGTGAACATCAACCTACCATCTTCACGCCAAACCAACCGGCCAAGACCGACCAAGTCAAAGTCATCTTGGAAAACACCGGAAAGGGTATGGTGCGCGACTCCTTGCGACATCAAACTCCTATCGTAAATCGATCTCAACCACTCAACTTTACCTAGTCAAATTGAGTGGCTTAGATCGCACCTTCTTGGGAAAGTGAAGTATGGACGTGCACACGGCCGTGTTGTCTACACACATGCCCTCGGCCCTCTTCAAAACCCTTCCCATGCTTGGTTTCGGGCAAGGCAAGGAGTGATGCTTGCGCACCTCTTTTAAAACCCTAATTTCATCAACGGTCAGAGATGAGTTACCGAAAACATCATCTCATCCGTCCGACCTCACCAGCTTGGTTATACAACCACAGTCGGGAGTTATTTGGTTAGTGAGGAGTCGTTACCCATCACTTTACCACACCGTAATGCGATACACCATAAAATACACACGATACTTCACAAGTATGGACTTTCTGAATAACGGGTTATTCAATTCAAAGATTACATGCTATCTTCGTGGATCACGATCCACATTGGACATCAATCATGTCAAGCGGGGGATACATGCGGGGTGTTGGTGGAGGTTTACAGGCGTACGGCGCTGTGCAACGCCATCACAAGAACGTGTTAGGAAGTCGGGCGGTTAGAGATGAAACGGGGAAAGTGGGCAAGACGGGTCATGTGTTACCGACACAACTCCACTACTTCATCATTCCACTACCTCCACTTCCCACGAGAAACGTGAATGAGGCTCAATGACTTGTATAAACAGGTTCTCCGCCCTATTTTAACAACAACAAGGAATAACGGAGAACAACACAAGTTCGAACGAGGCGGAAAAACCAAGTGTTAATACAAATCGTATTCAAACACCCGAGAGTTTGCTTGCATCAACCGCAAGTCGCTCATCTTTCTCATTACAAGTCATAAGCAAGCCAACACCTTCACAATCTCAACACCTTCTTCGCTTCCCTCCCTAAGATCAACCCCATCTCCTTCACTTTGTGACCGAAACAGTCCTGCAGGCGGCCATTTCTTGGTTTAGGCTGGACTTGCACAGATTGATCTCGAATCTACAAGCACTCACCCATCAGTTGTATTTGTTGAAGGTTTAGATTCATTCCTCATCCACACCCCAAATTACCAAATTCTGCAGAGAGTAGTTTTCACCCATCAACACCATGCGGTAATTATGCTAAACGATATGAAGCCCTAATTTGGGACTCCAAATGGCGAAAGAGCTTAACCTCGGAGCGTGGAAGTCAAAGAGATTCCCCGACATTCTGAATCAAGTGAGCGAGGTTTCCATGTGAGTTGCTTTGTCCCCTGTCGGGCGGAGGCCCAAAGGATGATGAGTCAAAGCGGGATCGACTTTAGATCATGCGGCGGGGCGGAAATAAACATTACGTAGACACCTAGCAACATTTGCAAGCAAGGTACCATTAAACAGCGAATAAGAGGAATGCAGTTACGCAATGAAAAAAGGGATACCCAGTACTTGGAAAGAGGACATGTCATTGGGTAGAAGTGTTAGTACGGAGAAAGGCATACATCAAAGACTTGACGCGGATGGATGAAGAGCGATGATTCTACTCGACGCCCAAAGCAGTTCGTGATGATCTAAGGTCGTGAGTACTACAGGGCGGTCGGAGGATCCCTACGCAAGATGTGTAAATAAAAGAGCGGAGAAGTTACTCCTAGAACTATACACAAAAACATGTGGGCGGACCGTATCGTTCATCGTATACCCAGGCTGAAAGGATTGGCGTATATTGGCCAAGTATGTCATCTCAGCAGCAACACTCCAAGATAGTTGTGCGATTGCCAAGCTCCCCACAGCCCACGGAGGTCTGCACGAGTCGAAGAAGTAGACCGAGACAACCTTACATCGATTTCATCCGGCAGAAGTCACAGTGACAGACAAATGACTTTAAAAATACAAAGAAAATGACACATTTCTTCATGCATAGAGCATTCTCATCGGAGAAGTTATGGTAATCTGTGGCTTTATGCCTATCAAATCAGGAAGCCATAGAAGTCATGACCCGATCCCACGATACGAGATCGCGGGGGATGCGGAAGTTGTTCGGCAACTCTACGAAGGAGGGTTTCTTGGACGGCCATGCGAAAGTGATAACGCAGAACACGTTGAAGATGCTTGCGCGTGCAGGACATGGGAACTTGATCAAGCCCCACTTTTATTGCATAGCATAGTAACACTGGATTTCCACAGCCAGGGGCTCGATCTTATAGGGCCAATCAACCCAACATACTCAAGCGACATAAGTACATAATCACTGCCACCCAGTACGTCGAAATGGGTCGTGGCGATACCCCTCAAAGATTATGCAGGTGCCACAATAGCCACATTCATCAAAGAACACATCATTTGCAGGTTATGCGCGCCCATGATAATCATGGCATATAATGCGAAATCATTCGTGAACAAGTATGTAATTGATTTACTCCACCAATACAATGTAAGGCTCCACACGTCTACCCCTTATTATCCCAAAGGGAATGGGCAAGCGGAGGTAACAAATAAGACGCTCATCCGCATCCTCAGTAGAATAGTACATGACCACCACAGAGAATGGCACGAGTAGTTCCCGATTGGCGCTCTGGGTGTATAGGATTTCTAAGCGCGGTTCTACGGCGCATCTCCTTGCCTCGGGCAGTACGGAGAAGATGCGATCCTACCCGCAGAGATAGCAATCCCATCTGCAAGAGTGGAAATGGCTAGCCATACCACGCTAGATGAAGTGAGTCGCTTTGCTCATTTGAACACAATAGAGGTAAGAAGAGCACAGGCAGAAAGGTTCATGGAAGTTTATAGGAGCGTGCAACCAATCCACTACAACCAGTGTAAAGGAGAGGACTTTCAAGGTTGATGATCTATTCTTAAAAATCACTTGTACATCGTACAGAGAAATGCCAGTCTTTGGCAATTCAGCAAATTGGGAAGGCCCGTTCATAATAAGAAAAGTGTCAAAAAGCGGATACAACAAGCTTCGGCGCATGAATGGACCAAGGTCAAAACACCCATCAATGGCAAGTGGTTGAAAAAATTTTACGTTGAGTCCTACCTTGTAAATACACTTTAATCAATAAAGTATATTGGAAAATCGTATGCAAAAAAGTCTCAAAGCAGCCAAAGGCGCCGATTGATCGACAAAGTCACAAAAGGTCTCGGGCAGCCAAAAGGCGCCCGATCGGTCGAAAAAAATTCACAAAAGGTCTCGGGAATGCTAATGGCGCTTTGATTGGTGACAAGTTTACAAAAGGTCTCGGGGCAAAGGCGCCTGATCGACGAAAAAAATTCACAAAAGGTCTTAGGAATGCTACTGGCGCCTAATTGGTATGACAAGATTTACAAAGGTCCCCGGGCGAGCCCAAAGGCGCCCCATCAGTGAAAAAATTCACAAAAGGTCTCAGGAATGCTAATGACGCCTGATTGACTGACAAGTTCACAAAAGGTCTCAGGGCAGCCAAAGGCGCCTGATCGACTGACAAAATTCACAAAAGGTCTTAGGAATTCTAATGGCGCCTAATTGACTGACAAGTTTACAAAAGGTCCCAGGGCAGCCAAAGGCTGATGATCAGTTGGACAAAATTCTACAAAAGGTCTCAAGAATTCTAATGACGCCTGATTGGTCGACAAGTCACAAAGGTCTCAAGGGCAGCCAAAAGCGCTCTGATCATCGAAAAAAAATCACAAAAGGTATTAGGAATGTTAATGGCGCCTAATTGACTGACAAGTTTACAAAAGGTCCCAGGGCATCCAAAGGCGCCTGATCAACTGACAAAATTCACAAAAGGTCTCAGGAATGTTAATGGCGCCTGATTGACTGACAAGTTTACAAAAGGTCTTAGGGAATCCAAAGGCGCCTGATCGACTGAAAAAATTCACAAAAGGTCTTAGGAATGCTAATGGCGCCTAATTGACTGACAAGTTTACAAAAGGTCCCAGGGCAGCTAAAGGCGCCTGATCGACTGACAAAATTCACAAAGGTCTCAAAGGAATGCTAATGGCGCTGATTGACCGACAAGATTCTAAAGGTCTCGGGGGCATCCAAAGGCGCCCGATGTTGACGAAATTCACAAAAGGTATTAGGAATGCTAATGGAACCTGATTGACTGACAAGTTCACAAAAGGTCTCAGGAATGCCAAGGGCGCCTGATCGGGCGATCCCACGAAAAAGGTCTCCAAGACATCCAAAGGCGCCGATTGACCGACAAGTTTCACGAAAAGGTCCAGAACGCCAAGGGCGCTTGATTGACTGACAAGTCTCAACAAAAGGTCTGGGGAATGGCAAGGGCGCCCGATTAACTGAAAATTTCATAAAAGGTCTTAGGAATGTCAAAGGCGCCCAATTGACTGATATTTGTAAAAACCTCAGAAACGCCCACAAAGGTTTCAGGAATGCCAAAAGCATCCGAACGACCAACGAGCACGAAAAGAAAAAGCGGGACTAGGCGCGTTTAACCCCCCCCCCCCCAGTTCCTTTGAAAATTAAAAATGTGGGGGTGGAGAATAGCGTGTGACGTCAGACATTTTCCTGCTTACGTGAACCCATTTGCCAAATTCGCGCTAGCCGAGTGCCCGAAATCCCAATGCTCACGTGCCTTTAACACTCTTTAGGTTATCCCTTAGTAGTTCTAGTATGGAAATTAGTGGATTCTTAGGTATTTTGAGCATGTGTGACACATGGCATTGTGGGCAGATTGTTTAATTTACTTAATGATGTTTAAAACTAGGATGAAGGAAATTAATTAAAGGGGGAAGAACAAATGGATCTTCTCTTGTACCGTATCCTTTACAATGTTAGCCAAAACCTACAAACCCAAAAATACTGGGGACAAAGCAGAAAAGGTTGGAGAGAAATTAGTGGAGTTGATTTACACTTCTTGATCATGATGTGGAAGAACAGGGATGAAGAAAAAAGGTTTTTGGGTTTTTGATTTTTTTGTTTACAATTTTTATTGAAACCTTGATTTATTTCTTTGTGTTAATTAGCATAACTGATTCAATTTCTTATTCCCTTGATTGTTTGGTTTTGATTCCGGGAGTCTATATTTTCCGAGAAGACAAGGAAGTAATCTAGCATACCTGGGTATAAAGTGTTCGTTGGTATGCCTCAATGGTGCAGCTCGGAAGAGGAAGAAACCCAGTGTTTATGTAAATCAATCTAAGGAAATGTGATATTTTGATTTGAGGGATAATTAAGATTTCGGACCATCAAGGTAAGTATTCAAGTGAAACTAGATTGCTTTGTCTTCGTCTTGAAGTTGAATTTATAGTGCTTTAATGAGAAACCCAAAAATGGTTAAATCTGTATTCATGCACACCAAAATGAGTCATTAGTACAGGAACACTAATTTAAAATTGATAGCATGATGAAATGAATGTTGTTTAGGCTTAAGGCTTAGTGCAAATTTATCCATTTTTGATAATTTGTGCAGCGTCATTGAAATGGGTGTCATTTCTTTTGAATCAGACATGCTTTAGAAATGAAAGCTGGAGTTATCTACGTATGTACTGAGTTTCAAGGGACTAAATTTTGTTCTTAAGGCCTGGTCTAGAAAGACCTGACTTGCCTAGCAAAGTTCGTCTGTTTACGGTGCAAATGCGAAATTGCATATAAACTACGTTTTAATTTTTCTAAAATTTTGTCAATACAAATTCAGTGGATAAATGAAATGAGAAGTTCTGGTGATTTTGATTGTACATCATATCAATTAGTGTATAAGCTGTTCCGACCTTGAAGAGGGAGAGTGCGTCTAGACAGGTTTCTAGAAATGAAGACCAGGGCTTAGTGTTTTACAGGGTATAAATGACTTACCTTAAGCTATCTAATTTCCTTTCATTTTCTGCAAAATTTTAGTGATCATTCCGAATCTGCGGGATACTACAAAAGTTGCATCAGGTGATAGTGTTAGTGTAGTCCACTAAATGATAAAATGAATAGGCTATACATTTCATGTTTTTGGTTTGATCCATGATCTTATATACGAAATCAACATCACTTTGGCTAAGAAAATGGCTTTTAATATACATATACTTTAAAAATGTTTGCTCCTTGGGACTTTTGAATTGTACCTCCGTATAGGAAAAGAGTCGATTAAAGGTCCGTAGGGTCACTTTCTAATTTGTAGCTCAGCCAAGTACTTGGTTGAGTTTTAATATAACAGGGTAAGTTAACGCACAAAAGTAAATTTACATGTTGTTGGATTTGTTAGCTAAATTAATGGGATTTAGTAGTTTGGATTTTCTTTTAGCTTTCTCTTGATTTGAAGTACTCACATGCATGAATTCCACTTAAGCCACTTTTGGTCTTTCTATTGGAAGCTTTAATTTATTGAATCAGTTTGTCATTTTGATCGCATTAGATCTCCTATCCCTGCCAGTGTATTAATATGGTGTTCTGACATACTTAGAATTATTGTTGACAGTATGAGGTTCTGGTGGATTTACTAGTACGGTACTAAGGTATATTACTAGGATGGGCTATGGGTTCACGGGAGTTAAATCTCATTTTAATCTCTTTTGCATTTTTGTTAATATAGCGTAGTGTTTCATTTTGCGTTTTCCAGTATTTAGTAAAAATGGGGATTTGATTCGGCTTTGACGAGTATTTACATCTCGATGGTTAACGTTAAATATTGTTGTTTTTATAGTTCTAAAATGGGTGAAGGGCTTTGTTGTCTTACTTTTGTTTTGATGCAACCTTCGTGTGGATAGATTTTCAGTTGCTTAAGAATTCAATTTTTTAAATTTGTTTAGCGGAGCACGCATAGACTTCTGACCCTTCATATTGGGATAAGTTAATTTGTATTGCTCTATTTTTATCTCGTTCTGGGATTAGTGCTAATGAGCAATGATAATGGTGTGAGCAGCTACTAGCTAATTAGTTTAGTTCCTTGAACTAGTAGTAAGTGTTTCAATGGGGGTTAGTAGTGGGTGTAAGGTCAGCAGGTACTGGATAAATAATTTATGTCTAGGATTAAGCTTGTATATCCTTATTTCATCTTATCTTTTAGTTGCGTGCCTTTCCACGCATTAGATCCAACAATAGAAATGTTGATCGTTCTGGAAATCATTGGCTCACTCAGAGCAGTGGTCTACTCTTAATTCATTTTGTGAACTGCAACCGAAATAAGTTTACTTGATGTTTAATAAGACATAATTGCTATTGTTCAGGGTAGTTCATATTATCTAAATGAATAAATGACGAACTACGGTCGTGCTTGATCCCTTCGAGCAACTCAGAGGGGTACGTAGGCAGCCGCTATGCGGTTCAGCTCAACTCTACAAGGGTGTTCATATCATCTGAAAGATTGGTTGCTGTCTTGGCAGTTCATACCACATATTCGGAGATGATTGCAACTTTGTCACTGGCAAATGGCCATGAGAATTATTAGTGGTGGCAACTGGCCATGGAAATCTTAGTGGTGGCAACTGGCCATGAGAATTTTTAGTAGTGGCAACTGGCCATGGAAATCTTAGTGGTGGCAACTGGCCATGAGAATTATTAATGGTGGCTGGAAATCTTAGTGGTGGCAACTGGCCATGAGAATTATTAGTGGTGGCAACTGGCCATGGAAATCTTAGTGGTGGCAACTGGCCATGGAAATCTTAGTGGTGGCAACTGGCCATGTAAATCTTAGTGGTGGCAACTGGCCATGAGAATTATTAGTGGTGGCAACTGGCCACAGAAATCTTAGAAGTGGCAACTGGCCACGGAAATATTGGAAGTGACAACTGGCCACAGAAATATTAGAAGTGGCAACTAGCCATGAAACTGTTAGAAATGGCAACTGTCTGTCATATTACTTACAAGAATCGCCTGCGTGTTAATTTTGGCAACTGGCCGTCTAGTATTTCGGCAACTGGCCAACTCTTATTTTTGAAATTGGGACCCTTGTCGAATTTTATGAGTATTATGGTATGGGACATATGCTCATGGAATTCTGACTTTGAGACTAATGAGATTTCACCAGTGTCTTGAGGATTATGAATGAGCAAAACTTTTACTTAAGTGGCGTATCAGATAGTCGGAACTTTCCAATAGGGCCGTAACCCGACCCGTTGGGAGCGGAAATTTTCTGATCCGTCACAGTTGGTATCAGAGCGAGTTCGGTTCATTTGGACTTGTGAGTTTTGGACTAAATCATCGTTTTTGGTGTAATGCGAATACAAGTAATTCTCTTTACTTAGTTTTATTTGAACTTGGGACGAAGTTCTTTTTTTAGGGGTTAATGGTGTGACAGTCTGTACATTTTCTCGGGCTTACGTGAACCCATTTACCAAATTCCGCGCTCTGAGTGCCTGAAATCCTAATGCTCACGTGCCTTTAACACTCTTAGGTTATCCCTTAGTAGTTCTAGTATGGAAATTAGTGGATGCTTAGGTATTTTGAGCATGTGTGACACATGGCATTGTGGGCAATTGTTTAATTTACTTAATGATGTTTAAAACTAGGATGAAGGAAATTATCAGAAAGGGGGAAGAACAACTGGATCTTCTCTTGTACCGTATCCTTTACAATGTTAGCCAAAACCTACAAACCCAAAAATACTGGGGACAAAGCAGAAAAGGTTGGAGAGAAATTAGTGGAGTTGATTTACACTTCTTGATCATGATGTGGAAGAACAGGGAGGAAGAAAAATGGTTTTTGGGTTTTTGATTTTTTTGTTTACAATTTTTATTGAAACCCTTGATTTATTTCTTTGTGTTAATTAGCATAACTGATTCAATTTCTTATTCCCTTGATTGTTTGGTTTTGATTCCGGGAGTCTATATTTTCCGAGAAGACAAGGAAGTAATCTAGCATACCTGGGTATAAAGTGTTCGTTGGTATGCCTCAATGGTGCAGCTCGGAAGAGGAAGAAACCCAGTGTTTATGTAAATCAATCTAAGGAAATGTGATATTTTGATTTGAGGGATAATTAAGATTTCGGACCATCAAGGTAAGTATTCAAGTGAAACTAGATTGCTTTGTCTTCGTCTTGAAGTTGAATTTATAGTGCTTTAATGAGAAACCCAAAAATGGTTAAATATGTATTCATGCACACCAAAATGAGTCATTAGTACAGGACCACTAATTTAAAATTGATAGCATGATGAAATGAATGTTGTTTAGGCTTAAGGCTTAGTGCAAATTTATCCATTTTTGATAATTTGTGCGACGTCATTGAAATGGGTGTCATTTCTTGAATCGGACATGCTTTAGAAATGAAATTTGGAGTTATCTACGTATGTCTTGAGTTTCAAGGGACTAAATTTTGTTCTTAAGGCCTGGTCTAGAAAGACCTGACTTGCCTAGCAAAGTTAAATGCTCCTTTTACAGTGCAAATGCGAAATTGCATATAAACTACGTTTTAATTTTTCTAAAATTTTGTCAATACAAATTCAGTGGATAAATGAAATGAGCAGTTCTGGTGCTTTTGATTGTACATCATATCAATTAGTGTATAAGATGTACCTTGAAGAGGGAGAGTGCGTCTAGACAGGTTTCTAGAAATGAAGACCAGGGCTTAGTGTTCTACAGGGTATAAATGACTTACCTTAAGCTATATAATTTCCTTTCATTTTTCGTAAAAATTTTAGTGATCATTCGAATCATGGATACTACAAAAGTTGCATCGGGTGATAGTGTTAGTGTAGTCCACTAAATGATAAAATGAATAGGCTATACATTTCATGTTTTTGGTTTGATCCATGATCTTATATACTGAAAATCGACATCACTTTGACTAAGAAAATGGCTTTTAATATACATATACTTTGAAAATGTTTGCTCCTTGGGACTTTTGAATTGTACCTCCGTATAGGAAAAGAGTCGATTAAAGGTCAGTAGGGTCACTTTCTAATTTGTAGCTCAGCCAAGTACTTGGTTGAGTTTTAATATAGCATGGTAAGTTAACGTACAAAAGTAAATGTACATGTTGTTGGATTTGTTAGCTAAATTAATGGGATTTAGTAGTTTGGATTTTCTTTTATCTTTCTCTTGATTTGAAGTACTCACATGCATGAATTCCACTTAAGCCACTTTTGGTCTTTCTATTGGAAGCTTTAATTTATTTAATCAGTTTGTCATTTTGATCGCATTAGATCTCCTATCCCTGCCAGTGTATTAATATGGTGTTCTGACATACTTAGAATTATTGTTGACAGTATGAGGTTCTGGTGGATTTACTAGTACGATACTAAGGTATATTACTAGGATGGGATATGGGTTCACGGGAGTTAAATCTCATTTTAATCTCTTTTGCATTTTTGTTAATATAGCGTAGTGTTTCATTTTGCGTTGTCCAGTATTTAGTAGAAATGGGGATTTGATTCGGCTTTGACGAGTATTTACATCTCGATGGTTAACGTTAAATATTGTTGTTTTTATAGTTCTAAAATGGGTGAAGGGCTTTGTTGTCTTACTTTTGTTTTGATTCAACCTTCGTGTGGATAGATTTTCAGTTGCTTAAGAATTCAATTTTTAAATTTGTTTAGCGGAGCACGCATAGACTTCTGACCCTTCATATTGGGATAAGTTAATTTGTATTGCTCTATTTTTATCTCGTTCTGGGATTAGTGCTAATGAGCAATGATAATGGTGTGAGCAGCTACTAGCTAATTAGTTTAGTTCCTTGAACTAGTAGTAAGTGTTTCAATGGGGGTTAGTAGTGGGTGTAAGGTCAGCAGGTACTGGATAAATAATTTATGTCTAGGATTAAGCTTGTATATCCTTATTTCATCTTATCATTTAGTTCGTGTGCTTTCCACGCATTAGATCCAACAATAGAAATGTTGATCGTCGGGAAATCATTGGCTCACTCAGAGCGTTGGTCTACTCTTAATTCATTTTGTGAACCTAAATAAAAATAAGTTTACTTGATGTTTAATAAGACATAATTCTTTATTGTTGAGGTAGTTCATATTATCTAAATGAATAAATGACGAACTACGGTCGTGCTTGATCCCTTCGAGCAACTCAGAGGGGTACGTAGGCAGCCGCTATGCGGTTCAGCTCAACTCTACAAGGGTGTTCATATCATCCCGAAAGATTGGTTCTTTGTGTTGGCAGTTCATACCACATATTCGGAGATGATTGCAACTTTGTCACTGGCAACTGGCCATGAGAATTATTAGTGGTGGCAACTAGCCATGGAAATCTTAGTGGTGGCAACTGGCCATGAGAATTTTTTGTAGTGGCAACTAGCCATGGAAATCTTAGTGGTGGCAACTGGCCATGAGAATTATTAATGGTGGCAACTGGCCATGGAAATCTTAGTGGTGGCAACTGGCCATGGAAATCTTAGTGGTGGGAACTGGCCATAGAAATCTTAGTAGTGGCAACTGGCCATGGAAATCTTAGTGGTGGCAACTGGCCATGAGAATTATTAGTGGTGGCAACTGGCCACAGAAATCTTAGAAGTGGCAACTGGCCACGGAAATATTGGAAGTGACAACTGGCCACAGAAATATTAGAAGTGGCAACTAGCCATGAAACTGTTAGAAATGGCAACTGTCCGTCTGTTACTTTTGCGCAACTGGCCCGTGTTAATTTTGGCAACTGGCCGTCTAGTATTTCGGCAACTGGCCAACTCTTATTTTTGAAATTGGGACCCTTGTCGAATTTTATGAGTATTATGGTATGGGACATATGCTCATGGAATTCTGACTTTGAGACTAATGAGATTTCTACCGTGTGCAGGATTATGAATGAGCAAAACTTTTACTTAAGTGGCGTATCAGATAGTCGGAACTTGCCAATCGGGCCGTAACCCAACCCGTTGGGAGCGAAAATTTTCTGATCCGTCACAAGGCGTGTTTAACCAATGCCCGCCCCACCCGGCTCCCTCGAAAATAAAAAGGGGGAGTGGGGGGGGTGGGGGGGGGTGGGGGAGTAGGCCGATTAAAGAACGCCACCCCACCAGCTCCTTTGAAAATAAGAAAAAGGGGTAGGCGCGTTTAAACAACGCCCGCCCCACCCGGCTCCCTTGAAAATAAAGAGGGGAGAGTAAGCGCGTTTAAACAACGCCCGCCCCACCCGGCTCCCTTGAAAATAAAGAGGGGAGAGTAAGCGCGTTTAAACAACGCCCGCCCCACCCAGTTCCTTTGAAAAAAAGAGGGGGGAGTAGGCGTGTTTAAACAACGCCCGCCCTACCCTTCTCCCTTGAAAATAAAAAAAGGAGGAGCAGCGCGTTTAACCAACGGCCGCCCCGTCCAACTCCCTTAAAAAAAGGTGGGGGGAGTAGATACATAAGCCAAAAAAATGGGGGGATACAGAAGAGAGAGAAAGGGAGGAATAACCGCGCTCAACTAACGAAAAACCTTACCCAACAACCCCTCAAGAGAAGAACAGGTCACAGACGGACCAAATGAACGATATACTCATATACAAGCAAATAACATCACCCTCAAAATTGAAATCAAAGACTTTATTCACACCAATCTAGTACAAAAGAAGTTTAAACTAAAAAAGACATTCCACAGTGATAAGCTTAATTCAAGCCATCAGTGCTCGACGCCTAGAAATATCAGCGTCTAAGGTTTACCATCATCAAGCGACCATCGCATATTGTGCAATGCATTGTAAACGAAGATCTTGATCGGCTTCATGCACCAACCCGAGGATGTCCTGGATCACGTTATCTTCAACACCGGTGTACTGCGATCAATCTAAAGAGTATCTTCATCCTCATCGTACTCCTTGGCGCCTTATCTTGACGAATTAGCCTAAGCGTCCCACAGCCAGACCCGCCTCTCTTCCTTAAAATCAATAAACGAGCCAACTCGTCCTCAAGGAAATGTCGAGGTACAAGTGTGTGACGCGGCCGCTAAAGTCGTGAGTATGACCGAGAAGCGGTAAGACCCTCCGATGAGGGACCCAAAGATGACAATCAGAGATGGCACGATCTATAGTAGCCACCGTCATCAAAGAAGTCCGTGAATAATCGATTGGTTGCGCATGGCTTGCTGACAACTTCATCCGAGTACTGTCAGGATCTCCGATGATACCCGAGGGGACTCGCTGCAGCTTGATACGCCTCGCACAAGACTCAAGAAATTCGCGCGTTTAGCATCCCCGCTTATCTTTCTTTGTGTCAAGAAGTTCCTCAACCTCGGCCTTCACGAACATAAGTCGTTTCAACTCATCTTGTTTGAACGAAGCCGAGACTAACATGTAAATGGGCGCTAAGGACAGCACATACCCGTGAAGAGAGTTAGCTATAATGGCGACTTACCAAGTGTAGATGGGGCAAAACGAGTTACTGGGTTTTAAGGAATTGAGGGGAGACGACGCGTGGGAGGAAACTCCTTGAACGAAAGCTTAACTGTCAAACCTCGCACGGATGCACCGCAAGGAGGAGTGCTTTGAATTCGAGAGATCAATGCGAGAGTACTGGGCCTAAACCAAGACAATGGTCGTTCCATAGTAAATTCGTTCACAAGAGAGGATGGCTCGATCTGTAGGAGGGAAGCTGAGAAATGTGTGAGATCAATGGTGATCAAAGATTGTAGGTGTGTTGTGTATTCTGAAAATGATATAAGTTCTGAATTATTGAATTTGCTCTGTTGAGAGTAATTGCTAAAATATTGAGTTGTTAATCTCGTGTTATCTGTTTGACATGAGATTATCTTGTGTTTCAATCATGATTCAGGGACTTATTTATATTGCTGGAATTGTAAACACCATGATCCCATGAAGTGTGACAGGTTGACGGGAATCAAATAGTGGAGAAAATGGAAATCGTGTTAAAAACCGTTTTCGATGCGGAGACTTGGTTGATTTTCCATCCACTACTTTGTTAACTCCTCCAACTGATTACACGACTTGCTCACATTCTCATCGTGTGACGTGCCGTGGACCACCAGACCAAAACCCTAGTTAATATCCCCCCATGTAACACGATTGATGTCTCGTGTGATTGTGGAGTCTCCAAGGCGAGACGTGTATTTAGTTAGTGCATTCTCGACTTCGTGACTTCATGGGACGATGAGTCCTTGTACTATTAAGTTGAACATGGTTTGAAAATATTAGAGAATCACGGATTGAGAGAGAGAGAGGTATAATGTATGAATAAACATAGTTGAGCGTGAAGCAAATATTGCTCATTTGATGATTTGTTGAATATTGATAGTTGAACCAATATTCCCTGGTTTGAGCAAATATTGCAACAAGCCAGCAAATGTTGCTCGTTTGATGAATTATTGGTAGCATGATCAAAATAAAGTATTAAATCGAATACTTGGCAAGTGAACCGAGTATTAATAAGATGTTGATGATGAAATCAACGTATAATTATTAGTGTTTGAATCGGAATTATGAACCTTGGACTCAAAACCCTAATTCGATCAATTGATGGTTTATTGAAAATTAACCCAGAGTGAAGGAGGGACCGATCTATATGGATCATGGGTCGACCATGAGCTTTTCCAGATGCTCAAGTGAGCAAATACCAAGGTTTCTTGAAGACTTTTGATTTGTTGATGAAAGGATGATTAAATCTTTGGTTTAATCATTTATTAAAATAATGCTAAATGCGAGCCTTAGGTGATAAAACCTAATTAATTATGAAGAGATGAGGGGACCAGGGCCAAGGGGTCATGAAACCTACTGGTGATCACGGGATCGAATGACGATCGTTTTCATGAAATTCCAAATTGTTAGGAAGAGTTTGAACCTAATATGAACAATTAGGTCAAATGATGAAAAATATGACAGACCAAGCCTCTTGCAAGCCAAAGAGCCAACCTTGGTCGGTCAAGGTAATATGCTCATGTCACCAAAGTGTTCGCATCTCAAATCCGAGAATTTTGATATTTTCTCGATGTGCGTTTGAGCAATCATCTGGAAAATATGAAGAAATCATGGATTTTCTGTCAAACCGAGGAAACTTCATGAGATAAAGGAAAATAATAATAAAATGAAGGAATCATGAAGTGTGGGACCGGATATGGACAAGGCATGGCCGGACGGCCAATGGGTCCGATCCCGTAGCATTTCCTTAATTTTTGTTATATTTTTTCATGATTTTATGGAAATATCATAAAATCAAGGAGTTTGTTGAAACTAAGGAGTTTTGTTGAAATCAAGGAGTTTCCTTTAAGTGAAGGAGTTTCCATGAGATGAAGGAAACAAATAATAATAATAAAATAAGGGCGCGTGGGACCGGCTTGGGCATGGTCGGCTAGGAGCCTAGGGTCCGATGGCCCTGAGTTTTCCCTAATTTTATGTATTATTTTCATGATTTGAATGAATTTTCATAATTTGAAGGAAATATCATGAAATCAAGGAATTCCATGGGATCAAGGAAACATAAAAAATAATAATAATAAAATAAGGATATGTGGGGCCGGCTAGGGACCGGTCCCACGAGTTTCCCTAATTTTATGTTATTTTTCATGATTTAAAGGAAATATCATGAAATCAATGAGTTTTCATGAGATTAGGGAAATAATAATAAAATAATGAGGAATCATGAGGTGTGGGACCATCCACAATGTAGTAGAGTTAGGATTTCACACTACACCCCTTACTCGAATTTGCTTAATTAATCCATTGGGAGATGTAAGATCAAGAACATTTATTGATTGAATTCATGAAGTGTTTACACAGGAAAATAGAATTACACTTAGAAGTTAAAACACTCTTTAAACTTTCTCTCCTAATGACTTGCCTAACAATTCCAAAAGATCTCTCCTCTTACGACTCATTTAGCCCTTTATATAGGGTAATACATAGTGGATGACAGCTAAGTTCCCCTTTATTTTCGGGAATGTCTCGCGAAGTGTCGCAGATGCACAAACATTCACTCGCGACACTTCCTAACCCTCGCCAGTCTCACGTCTTCTTTATGTTTTGCCCGTCGTTATTCATTGCGTCGTTTATTTTAGCTCCTCGCGACTCCCTCGACGCCGCTGTTTATTAATCCCGCGAGCCTTGTATGTTGCGATATTATGATCCTACATCTTGCCTCTTTTTCCTTGAATATTGCTTGAAGAGCGATCTTTAAGGAAAAATTCATTGTTGTGGTAATCTTTGATCTTTGTTGATAAAGGAACGAGCAAAAGAATACTTTTTTTTTTGAAAAGTACGTACTTGCCTCTATTCTTTTGCGAAGTTCCGAAGTTTCTTTGTAGTACACTCGCGAAGTATCATTTCTTGCCTCATGAATTACAGAAGAAAATCAATTTCGCCAGCTATTCTCGCTTATTAGGAAATATGTTGTATACTTGGATTCTACAAAAGTTCTTTTCGTCTGGCTTCCTTGGATTTAGCAGGACCGTTTACACGTGTCTATGTTTACCTCTTTTACCGGGTGCATTTAATGTTAACCGGTCATAACATTTTTTCTCATCTATTTATAGGAGCATCCCCGTGAAGAATTTTCCTTTTCCTTTTCATCTTCTTCATCGTCCCGCAGTGTTCTTCTTCTTCATCGTGCAAGTGTTTGCTTATTGTTGTCTCTTACCGTCTTCTTCACTACTTTAGCTATTCCCTACCAGCTTGTTACTCTCATGACGTCCGGTTTGTTAATTTTGCCATATCTCGGCTTGATTTTGTTGTTGATCAAATTTGAGATTATCTTTCTTTGTTGAAATCACACCGGTATGATTAACTTTGTAGTTTTTTTCCGCCATTGTTGTTTAGCAAGAACCAACCCGTAACTAAGATTTATCGTGAAGGACCCTCTTCTTTCTTTGGGCTCGCCATCGAAATCTACTTCGCAACAAGAACCCCTCGCACAACCAAAGCTCACTTCGCGAGCAAAATCTATGGCTTCAAAAAGACAGTCATAAGTGATAAGGTATTTAAGAAACATTTTTTTTTTTTTTATCAACAATACGTTGTTGCCTCAGTTTCTTATTTAATTTGTCATTCGCAGGATGATAAAACTACTGGTCATGTTCCCAAAAGGCCTCGCTACTCCAAACCTGTTACTCCCGACGTTCCATTTCCTTCATTCTCTCCTTCGTCTCCCCGCTGCGAAATCTTCGCAAGATAATTTTGTGCCTCTCCTTGGTGTGGTAACATTTCTATACCTCAACTCCTCATAGACCAAGTTCCTCATAATAGCCCTACTACAAACAATCTTACACCTCCTCCTATTATCAATGCCCCTTCTATTTCTCAAATCACTTCTCTTCCCGAAACTTCCTCTTCTCATAAGGTTCCTTTGACAAAAGATCACTCGCCTTCTTTGTTTGAACAAATTCCTCTAACTGCAGAAAATTTGGAGGGGATAGATGTGGCCTTTAAGGTTCTTTCAGATCTCGTGAATGATGCCAAAAAGACTTCGCCGATCCTCCAAATCCAACGTCTCGCGAGATTTTAAGCAAGCACCTTGATTCGATAAGGTCTCGCAAGCATCTTTGGTTCAAGAGATTAATAAGTTGAAGGATGATCTCCAAGTTATGACCGCGAAGTGCAATAGTCTCCATCTTGAAAATCAGAAATTTCACAACATCTCGCTAGATCGTGACAATCTTTTTAGAAAAAATGAGGAGTTAAAAGGTATACTCTCGCAACTTCCATCTCTTTTCTCTTTTTTTTTTTTTTTTTTTTTTTTTTTTTGAAAACTCAAATTCTTGTTCGCCCTGCAAGCATTAAACCAGAAACGAATAATGGAGATATATCGATGGAATCCATTGTGAAGAAGTTCGAGTTGAGAGAGATGGTTGGATGGAGCAATATAATCTCTTAAATAATCTTCATACTTATGCAAAATTGATCAAATAAATAACTTGTCGAAAGAGAATTTTGATTTATCGCAAAAGCAAGACTTGTTAAGTAATAATTTATCTCGCCTCTTCATGCTTTGACTAAGTCCGATTTGGAGTTGCAAACTTTATCAGATGAGAATCGAACTCTTTCGCAAGAGAAACGTTCTTTGTTGAATAAGGTGGCGAACTATTCGCAAGAAAAGATGATGCTTGTCAAAAATTATGTGAAGAACAAGAACAAGCTAATCATACTTTGAAAGACCAACTTGAAGAAATTACCGCCCAAAGAGATAAACTTATTCAAGGTAGAATAACTTTGAGTGTAAAAGCAAAGCAATTCCAAGAACGATGTGTCAAATTAGAAAATCCAACTCTACTTTTGCGACTGAAAATTCCATACTTGTTTCCAATGAAAAGAACTTGCGATCACGATTGAAAGGCTTAGCCGGAGATTCATTTGATGATGCTATGGACTGTTTGGGGAATAACTTCACGGCTTTAATTCAAAGATCTTACTTTTCAAAAGGAAGGTAGTCAAATTATTTGACTATCTTAATTCTTTTATTTATTTCATGAATGCTTTATTATCCCGAGAGTGTCAATAATATTCGATAAAAATTTTCTTTAATTTTGTGTATTTATTACGCAGACTCGAGAGAAAGCTTCGCTCCACTATTTCCACCCTCAAGTCCGATTATTCTAAAATTCGCAAGGAAAACGGCTACTCATCGCACATCTTGCTCGTTCTCGCGACCGTGCAGAGCGAAGGTTTGATTATATGTCCGATTGTAAAGACATAGATAGTAAAAATCGCCAAAAGCGCTCGTCAATTCCATCTTAAAGCGAAGTTCTTGTGAATGATATTTTACTTTGTCAAAGTCTCTTGATCCTATTCGTGTTGATCCTTTGGAAGTAAGTGATGATGAAGTCCCTAATCCTCCCGATAGTGATTATGACTATGAAAGCGGCGAAGATATCGCTAATATCAAGTTATCAACAAAGATCCGATGAAAAAAATTATCGAAGAAAATCCACCAGCTGGCGAGAATGAAGGCGCTTGAAAATATTTCAATGAACATCCATTGACCGGTGAAGGTGAAGCTGAGAAAATTATTGGTGAAGATGATAAAATTGATGTAGAGAATTAACTGCTTTATAACTTTTGTTTCGACTGTCTTTTTGTTTTGAAAGATTGAAATCCCTTTGTTGAATCATTCTCTTATTTTCTTCTTCTTAATTATGACTATAATCCCGCAAGTTTATTCGCTTTCAATTTTACGAAATGATCTTTATTCGCCATCATCATTTTGAGATGTATTCTTCATTGATGTTGAATTTTATATTGCGACGAGGTCAGTGCAGAATCATCCATCATTTTAAGTAGTCTTTATTTTATCTCTTTCTTGTTGCGACAAGATCGCAGCCGCCTTTACATTTTCATGCAATGACCCATTGACCTTGCCTTATCATTTTTGTGTGGTCTTCCAAGTCGACCTCCCTAATTAGAGGTCCTCCCCGCCACTTTTCATCGCGACAAAATCGCAGGACGTCTTTACACTTGCATGTAAAGACCCATTGATCTTGTCTTATCATTTTCCAAGTATTTTTGCCTCTCGCAGGATATTTTAGTTGCGACAATATGACAGGCCTAGATATTCTTGCGAACATAAAGCCCCATGACATTGCCGTCTTGCGACGAAATCGCAGGACGTCCGTACACTTTCGTGTAAAGACCCATTGATCTCGCCTTACCGTCGCGTTAGTATTATTGCTCTCGCAGATAATTGCACAAATATGACAAGCCTAAATTCTCTTGCGAAAACATAGCCTCATGACATTTGCGTCTGTTTTGACACTCCCTAATGGAGAGCGTCGCCTTATCATCTCCCGGTTGCCCTTCAAGGAGGCGAAACATCGGCCATACAAGACTAGCTCCTCCCATCCGGTCTTAACAACAACAAGTTGTTTTCGCACCTCTTATCCCTTATACCTATAGGGTTTATGGTTACAAGGCCGCACCCTAAGTGGAGTTTTCTTCGGCGAGTGCAACATATGCCAAGACTTGCCAAGAATGGCCAGTGGTAGGTTCATCCATCCCGGCACTCGCTCAACCGTGTACCTCTCGCGCCTTGAGCATACATCGACTCCTAAGAAGAGACCCTGGCCGCCCAACCAGGTATAACCTACATATATAGTTGGGAATCCAAGGTACCTCTTCCTGGATAGGCTTTCATGGGCCCCAAATTTTCATGACTCAGTTTCAGGAGCGGTGTAACCTTCCCCCCGAGCCATGTCGAGAGATACCCCTTATATGACGCACTTTAGGTCTTACATTTGCCTCTTACGAAATGTTATTCGCGAACTAGGGTGTACGCCATAAAGGTTCGTCCCATTCTTTTACTCATTCATATTTGTTAAATCATTCAATCATTCATGTTTCATTATTTGCTGATATTTGTTTGCGAAGTATTCGCACAGTTCTGTATTTTCATTTTTCTTTATTAACCGAATTCCCATATACTCTTGTGTCTGCGAGATGCTCGCACATCATTACTTCACTTGCTACCTTTTTCTCCCGTTTTTGTTGATTATTCACTTCAAATTTTTAGCTTTTGTTCCGACCTCTATCACAAATGTTTCCTTTCCTTTCGCCGACACTCGCCGTGCATTTCGGTGGTGGTGGTAATGTCTCGGCCTTTTCTTCTCCCTTTAGAAAGTGATTCAACTTCCCTTGATCAATCATCCGAGAATAATTCTTTTACGTTTCTACAATCATTTGTTTGATGTCCATGGAAACGATGGTAAGAACAAAACTCATGACTTATCGCCCGGTGGTGGTTCCATCCCCGTGTTCCAAGGTGCCGGTACATCTTCCATCACAAGTATAGCTTCCCGATCTTTTCCACACTAGCATTCAGTGGAGGCATCTTAATTGGTTCCCATATTATTCTCGCGACTTCTCTCGCCCTCCATGGTTATATTGCCTTCGTCCACCATAAGTTTCTTGCACATGATCTAGCCTCTCCGAATCTTATTATTGCTGTTATTGTTATAGTAGTTCCTTTCTTGTTCAAATTCCTCCCGGTCATGGCTTCCCATAGCTACTATCTTCCGCTGTCTCTCATCATCCTTCCCGTTTGCCGTCCTGCGAAGTGCTCGCCACCGTATTGATGAATCGAGGTAACAAGCTTGCGTTCGCAGATTCGAGTTTGTGTTCGCGATCGGATAAGAATTCATTTCATTCTGTCTTTCTTCTAAGGCGATATATTCTTCCCGTAATTCTCAGCTTCGCCATCGTGATTGTATTTTTGACTCTAAAAATTTGAATGTATAACAGGTTAGTCGCGAAGAGAGCATTCACAAATGAGAGGATGAGATATCTTTCCTCAACCCGTCCTGCCATTTCGCTACACATGGTTCTCCATCTTATTGTCAATTGCCTTAAGCTCTCGCCAACCCTTTGTTTCAACCCGAATACATCTTCAATACCTGGTCGTGAAGAGTTGTTACTTATGTATGCTCCCAGGAATGTGGCTTGTAAATGATTGAATGATGTGATTGTGTTCCTTGGTAGTCCCTCAAACCATTTTAGTGCTTCTCCAATTAGGCTTGATGCGAAATATTTGCATAGTATAGCATCATGGTTCTCCCACTGCAGCATACACCTCATATAAGCCTTGATATGTTGTACCGCACAGGTTGTTCCATCAAAGATGTTGGTTAATGCGGGTAGATTGCACTTAGGAGGTATTCCTCCCATCTCGTACTTCTAGCGTGAAAGGATTCTTCGCAGCCCTCTCGCGATGGCTTCGTCCAATTGTTTCCTTCCTCCTTCCCTTCTATTGTTCATTAGTCCTCTCATTTCAGCCAGTTCTCTTAGGATTTGTTCATTTGCCTCAGAGTTTGTCTCCACTGGTCTTTTTAGCTCTGCTTCTCTCCTTCTTCGCTCGTGCCTGTTTTGACCTTCTTGTTCGTTATTTTCTCTCCCTTTCCCCGCGACGCTCTTCTTTCGTTTCTTTTTCACATTCGCACGCCATTATATCGGTTGTTCTCTCCTCTTGGCTGTCTCTCAGCTCTCATCTGCACCCTCTCATATTCTTCATTAATATTTCTATTGGTACGATTTTGTTCCCTTCTTCTTTCGCGGTTGTCATGGTTATTTTGCCGGATTGCCTCTTCCATTTCTTGATTTTCCATTTCTTCTCTTATCCTTTCTCTCTCGCGAACTAGCCGCGCTTGTTCAATGTAGTGTCTCTCAATGTTGTCCTCGATCTCTTGGCTTTCTCAATTCTTCTCTCCCGTGCAAGATTATTCTCCCTTCAAGCAATGGTCATTTGGTTCTTGGAGTTGCATGTTTCCTTGATTTTCCCTATTCCGCTCATTTTGAAGATTTTCGGGTTGAGGAATATAACGATCTTCTATTTCCTCTTCTCTCGCCATGCTCTATATTCGGATTTTGTGTTTCTTCCTCGGTGCTTTCGTTGGTAAAACTCTCCTTCTTTCTTTCCCTATTCGATCTTGAACTTGATCTCACGCTACTTCTAGATCTCCTATTTTGCAACCTCATATTTTCCATCCTCAATTCATGATTTTGTCTTGTCAAGTTTGCTCGTTCCTCTGTCTCTAGCCGTCTCTCCTCGTGTATTGTTTGTCTCAATCTTTCTAATGCCGCGATTTCTTCGTTTTCTCCGTTCATTCCTTGCTCTCCTTGTCCATTGTTCATTGTTCGCTGTGCTCCTCTTCTCTCTCGTCTTCGAATCGATCTCCAAGTATGTACACTTACTCTATCATAATCCTCCGCGCTTGCTACTGGGGAGTTCGGTGGTTGATTTTGATCTTCTCCATCATTTCTCATATTCATCCTTGATGATTCTCCTGCTTTCATTCCTCCTTTCTCCAGCAAGTCTCCCACTTCTTCTTACAACCGTTGATTGCCCTTGTACATTTCTTCTTCTAGCCATTTTTCTTTTCAATGAATTCTTGAGTATCTCCTCCAAATCTTTCTCTCGTTAATCCAAATTCCTTCCAATTTCTACGTCAATCTCTGCTCAGTCCCTGTTTCTAGCGCATATGTAGTAGCGGGATTTCCCACACTACACCCTTACTCGATTTTGCTTAATTAATCCATTGGAAGATGTAAGATCAAGAACATTAATTGATTGAATTCATGAAGTGTTTACACAGGAAAATCGAATTACACTTAGAAGTTAAAACACTCTTAAACTTTCTCTCTCCTAATGACTTGCCTAACAATTCCAAAGAGATCTCTCCTTACAGAGACTCATTTAGCCCTTTATATAGGGTAATACATAGTGGATGACAAATTTCTTAAGCTCCCTTTATTTTTGGAATGTCTCGCGAAGTGTCGCAGATGCACAAACATTCACTCTCGCGACACTTCTTAACCCTCGTGTCTCACGTCTTCTTTATGTTTTGCCTGTCGTTATTCATTGCGTCGTTTATTTTAGCTCTCTGCGACTCCCTCGCGACGCCGTCGTTTATTAATCCCGCGAGCCTTGTATGTTGCGATATTATGATCCTACACACGGCATGACCGGCCGGCCGGTGGGCCCAGTCCCTCAGCGCCTTGGTTAATATTTTATTATTTATTATTTTCTTTCCTATTTTGCATAGGTTCATCGTCTCGTCTTATTTTGAAATACTCATTCGTGCATTCAGATGCTCGTTAGTGCATTATTACTAAGTACACTTGCACCATTTTGGTCGGGGCTTACTGAAGGTAGCTCGGACGCCCGTGTGTGTTGAATATTTATTACTAACCCATGGAATTACGTTGGGAAAAACCATAAATTGAAGTAATGAAATATTATGAAAACATTGAATATTTTCCAGGGATTCAGTTAATGAATATAATGATTTTAAGAATAATTAATTGATGGCTCTATACTAGTACGATCGGCTAGGAGCATTAATTATTCGGGAATTGGGTGATATGAGCTTGTTGAAGCATCATATTTTCTTTTATATAGTCAGGGAAAACATTGTTACATCCTGAAGACGTTATCGCTCTATACTAGCAGGCAAGTTGTCTAGGAGCCGTCCAATCTTTCGATTTTATATAGAAGTAACTACTGAAATTGCTCAGTATTCATGAGATATGTCATTGCCTCAGCTGGGAGACTACATATTTACATATACTCTGAGAGGCAGTATTCTTAGTCAGAGATTCTTGTGGCATGAGCTTTCATGCTTTCGATAAGAGGCATGAGCCTCAGTACTCATCTGATTGCTGGATTAGGAGCATATACAATTATGGTTTTACGATTTTAGCCCTTGTCGAAAATCCACCATCTACACCAAGCAATATATATATATATATGATAGTAGATGTAACGATAACCAAGATTAAGAAATGAGAATAGCATGGGGGTATTTATATACACACACGAAGGAAGAGGGCGTGGAATACGAAGCAATTGCTCATACCCCTTCTGCACGCTGAGAAACGTGTCAAAACAAGGTTAAGAGAGAGGATAACCTCGAAATAAATATTAGAGACTCGGGAACCAAGGCCTAAGACCAATGTGGCAACGTCGATGAGGTTGGGTAAAAGGTAATCAATCAAATAGGAAAATTCGATAACGTAACGGAAAAAAAAGGAGAGAGATTAAAATATATATAAACTGTCCCCGAAGATAGCACCTAATCTAACCATCTACCAACATGCGACAACTAGCAATATCTACGTCCACGGCACCGCCATAAGCCTACTTTTGTCACACTGAATGTTGGCTTGGGACAGCCCCCCAATTGGCATCACTTATCAGTTTGTATATGTCTCGAATAATTTTCCATTTAGCCTTCGCCCCTTGGGCCAACGATTGAGTATCTTCGTGTTCATCGCGGTCTTGGCGTGCCTTATCCAGACGGGCTTGCCTGAAATCCCGCAGTACATCTATCTCCTCCCTTAACACCAATAAGCGTGCGAGCTCGTCCCTATGATAGGATGGTTTCACAAGTGCAGAAATAACAGCAAAAGATAGAGTGTGCCCGAGGAGGCGTGAAGAAGCATGGCCAGAGATATGTGAACGGCAGTCAACGATAACATACTCAATGGTTGCCTTCATCGTCAAGGATTCGGTGACTAACGAAGCATCAGCGTTGCGGGTCGTGACGGCATCATCCAAAGCATGTTGAATTGCAGATATTAGTCGACCAGCCTCCTCAGCAGCCTGACGCGCTTCAAAGCGCTCTGCAAATTGAGCGCGCGCGAAATCCCTGTTAGCTAACCTATGCTCGTAAAGCACCTCGACCTCAGCCTCCACCAGTAGTAGGCGCGTCAGTTCCAATTTCTTGAACATCGAAACTAACGCGGGGACTGGCGCCAGAGTTAGCGCGTACCCGTGAAGGGAGTGAGCCATCTACGTAAAGTGCTTGACAAGAAAACAAAAATGAAGATAAGTACTAAAATTGACCAGACTGGAAGATTGGTGCTGCTATATAAAGATGCGAACACCATAAATGCTCCGACAACTGTCATGTCCTCAATGACACGTGGTACATAAGAGTACGAAAGGATTTGGCTATTGGATCATCTAATAGTCGACCCAATATCCAGGGGGCTAATGTTGATACATGAAAAATAATACCCCTTAACTAGTTGGAGAAGCCCCTAAGAATAGAGGTAAACTTGGGTTAAGATGTAGGACTTGGGGACTAAACCCAAGACCAAATAGAAGATACCCATGAAAGATGGGAGGATAAAGGAGGAATTAATGAAGAAGGAAGGGGTTATGTTAAAGAATGGCATTAAGGGTAATTAAGAGGTCTTAGGACATGTGTCATGAAGTAGTAAAAAGAGGGGCTTTTAGGAAAGCCTATATAAAGAAGGACAAGGTACAATGGAAGGGGAACTCTCTCTCTCTTACTATTATTGGAATTGTGAGGTCATATGTAATAGCTAGGACGGGTAGAACCTAAAATCTGAAATTCCCCCTCAACATTTAGCATAAAAGCATATGTGTTTCGGGGGATTTCAACTTTTGCTTGGAATAGTTAAAAACCGGTTTTTAACCTTTCTCTGGTAAAGGTTGTGTTAGAGCATTGCTCGGTCGAACTCGCATGCGTTGCTATCTAAAGCATGTTTGTCAATGTTGGTGATCAAAACTATAAGTCTTGATTTCTAGTCTATTATAGCTAAGTCTCGGACTAGGATAGAAAGTGTAGTTGAGCTCAAGAACTCCATGGCGATCATCATACAAAACGAAGAACTACTCAAGGAACTGGTGGAACTTCATCGACTAAAATGTATGTGGAGACTTGAACTTATCTATCACTCAAAAGTCTATCTACTCTATCTCCTATCTTGAGACAAAAGTCGGTTTGCTATATAGACTTTGATTATACACATTTTCTATTTCTAGCCGAGTTTATCTTGCTTATCTATTTCTTGAAATATGTGTTGGTAAGCTTTTGCTTTGGCCAAGTTCATCTTTACCTAGTGACGAAAGTCATGTTATGTTTCAATCACTTTGAACATGGCTTTGACAAAAAATGGTTTGTGAATAACAACTATATAACGTCCTCTAAGAATGTTTCAATGATTGAAATGAGAGTTTAGATTATATAACCAATGTTGGATATAAGCATTATGTGGCAACACATATATGTATAAGTCCTTATTCCTTGAACCAAAGTATATGCATACTTTGTTGATCGTGGAAACCGTAACAAGAGATGTGAACTCGGTCCCGAATCATGAGGTTCTCATCCCGAGAATATATGTTGGAGTTTGTGAACTCCTTGAGGGAACTTAAGTCCGCGAACTAAGTCCACATACTTGAGTTGGTTATATCTAAAGACGATTATTTGTGAACATATATTTATATTAACTAAGAAATGCAATTTGCAAACCGTGGCTATAAATTTCATAAATCGATTCGAGTGAATCAAACCGTTTTTGTTTCAATTGGGTCTTGTATACTTCTATAAGATTTATACA